>JAVSBU010351529.1:0-10061 GCA_033118015.1 Loricariichthys derbyi
TCATTAAACCGTAATAAAACAAATAAATAAATTCTTAAATTCAGAAAATAAATAAATCTAATATTGCAGCAGCATTTGTATATATGTACCATAATGTAATATAATGCATACTATGTACTATATCAGAAATATGCAAAATAACTAGAGTTTTCTAAAGAACACAAAAGCCATGTATATGTAGTACCGCTTAGCTTAGTTGCCGAAGTTTGCTAGTTTGACACACACATATTTATTGTAATAACTAAAAAACAACTCATCACACGGACTTCACCTCATAAAGTAAGTTGTAGAAACATTCAATAAACATGTGAGTATTTTTATCTTAGCACAATTTACCTTGTGTATGAAAAGATCTCAGTTTTTCGTGACCTTTTTTTTTTTTTTTGGGAGATGCTAAAATGCTACTTTTCCAGTTTCAAAAGGACATGCATCCATCAGAGACCGGTCCTACCTGAAACAAATGCATGCAAAATGTTCCTCAGGCCCGTCTGAAAGTGTAACGACCGGTATCGAAGGAATGTAAAGGATAGCTTGGCTGCTTGCATCAAATTTGCAACACACGGCGACAAGGGGTTAACTTCACACCCATGTCTTTGGAATGTGGCAGGAAACAAGTACCCGGAGAAAACCCACGTGGACACGGGGAGGGCATGCAAACTCCAGACAGGTGGGTGGAGGGACAGTGGTGTCCTAGCAGTTACGGTGTTGGACTATTGACCAGAAGGTCCAGGGTTCAAAGCCCACATCCCCCAATCGGCCACTGTTGGGTCCTCGAGCAAGGCCCCCCAAACCATTGATTGCTTGGATTGTAAGAATGTATAAATCACTCAGGGTAAGGGCATCTGCTAGAGGCTGAACACTGAAACAGCAACCCCTACCCATCCCTATGATGAACGGGTGAACCGTTGAAGGTACAGGCTCAGTCTCTGGTGATAAGTGCCCACCACAACCCTGATGGAAAATTCCCCTCTGGGTCTTGGAGGGCCTGTGGTCTTCCAGCTATAGTCTGACTCCCCTGGTCCATGGCCTCCAGTTGTTCCTGTGCTCACAGAGCATTACTCCAGATGATCAGTAAAGGTCAATGAGTTGAAAAATCCCCAACAGCGTTTGCTGTCCTGGACCTCTTTTCTGGGTGAAAAAAAAACTTTTAAGCTATGAATTGTTGAGTGTAATGTAATCGTCAAGGACGAAATCAAGCCATGTTGAGACTAAGGCTATTGGTGCATGCAAGGAATTATTTGTTAACGCGTTATTGTGTTTGTGGTAATATTGCTATTACCACACTGTTTAATCAGACTTTATGCAACACTGCTTAAATTACTAAATTACTCACATTCGAAATTAACAGAACTTTTCCAGTGACACACTCACTTTCACTCACTTTTATACAGTGGGGGCCAAAAGTCTACTGAGAGTACTGGTAAAAATGCTTGTTTGCATGCTAGTGGAAGGATTCAGACTATACCAGGATTATGACCTGAAAAACATTTCGATGCTATGCAACAACTTATTGGTGATCAAAGAAAATCAGAGTTCAATATCATCACAAGTTGATTATGAAATCATGTTGGGAGAACATGAATCATCAGATGTTGCACAGACTTGTGGAGCCCATGCCAGTGCACGCTGTGGTTACAGCAAATGACGTTTATATTTTTTCGTAATTATATCATTTGATTAGATGATTTGTAACGAAAAACATCCCATTAAAGTCCAGATCAATGCAAAATAGAAGGATTTTCACTTGTGGTCTTTTGGTCCAACCTGTGAGTCTGAAAAATATAAATACATTCATTTTATATACTAGAAAATCAGTACCAGTCAAAAGTTTAGACACACCTTCCAAAATATCTTAGTAGACACCTATTGCTTTGATTACAGCTTACTCTTGACGTTCTCTCACTCAGCATGAGTACGGCCACCAATAATCACCTGAAATGGTTTTCCAACAGTCTTGAAGGAGTTCCCAGAGATACTGAGAACTTGCTGGCTGTTTTGCCTTCACTCTGTGGTCCAACTCATCCCAAACCATCTAAACTGGGTTTAGATCAGGTGATTGTAGAGGCCAGACCATCTGATGCAACACCATCACCCTCTTTCTTGGTGAAATAGCCCTGACATTGGCTGGCGGTATGTTTGGGGTCATTGTTTTATTGAAAAAACAAATAACAGGTCCCACTAAGTGGAAACCAGTTGGGTAGGCATGTCAGTGCAGAATGCTGTGGTAGCCATGCTGGTTAAGAAAAAATCGCCATCAGTATCACCAGCAAATTTTTTGATTACTAAATAATTCCATATTTATTCATAGTCTGGATGAACTTAGTACTAATCGACAATGGAGAATATTTTAAAATAATGCAAAACTACTGAATTAGAAGGTGTGTCCAACTTTTGACTGGTACTGTAAATGCTTATGAATCATAACAGTTGGCATGGGCAAAAAATCAAGTCCAAATGATTTACAGCACATTTTACAACAGGGCATCGGATCAAAGCAGCTTTGCAAATATCTAGGCTCACAATCCCAACTGAGCAAGCATAAGGTGACAGTGGAAAGGAAAAACCCCTTAAATGTTATAAGAAAGAAACTTAGGGAGGTGAAAGATTCAAAAACGGACCCAACCCAGCCTAGAAATTGCATGCAAGAATTAAACTGTTAACTAATTATTAAGTGTATAGTAATAGATTAAACAAACAATAACTAAATACAACAATTAAAAGAGAGAACTTAGTTCTCCAGTAAACAAAGTCACTGTAGGTACTATTGTCATCAGCAGGTAAGTTTTAGTGGCATGTTATCCTCAATCAGCTGGAGGAGGGGAGGGGGTGTTATTACCCTCTTTTGTGGTCTGAGTACTGGTATGAGGCCTGGAACTGATAATGGAAAAACAGTTTGAGTGGAGCCAGAACTGGTTCCAGACTGGAAGAACATCTTAGTGTGAAGTCTGGAACTGGCACAAGAAGAAGGGTTTAGAGTAGAAAATAGAATATGTAGTTAATTATGTTATAAAACAGACTCTATTAACAGAATATTTTGTGCAAGTGTAGCATGATACCCTTGCCGCACCAATTATAAGAGCGTAACTAGAAAGGGAAGAACCAGAAGGTGACACAACCAAGAGGGATAACATGAGACATCAGCAACCCACCTGCAGCAACCAACAAACCTGAGTGTTCATATACGAGAGACACAAAGACAACAACCGAACATCCCAGATCACCACAACACTCTTTGAATATGAACCCCTGGCTGTACAACTCAAAGCTGAAGAGGACTGAAGCCCAGCCCAGTAGGACATCCCCAAAGAACACTGCCGGCTCCTTAGACAAAGGCATGATCATAGACGACCCTGGACTCCAGCCAGAGGAACCAAAACCACACATACCAGGCCATAGTGTAAGCTTACCCGAAAGCCTGTGTAAATAAGTATGTTTTAAATCTAGACTTGAAAAGCTTTAAATATAACAACAAAGCCTTTTATATTCTCTCTTGTTTCACTCTTCACAATGTTAGATTTTCTCTACAATGTTACTCCACCTGTTATTTTATTCATTCATTCATTCACTGTTTTATCATCTTATCCCGGTCAGAGACACAGGGAGCCAGTGCCTAGCCGGCGACACAGGGCACAAGGCAGGAACAACCCTAGACAGGACGCCAATCCATCATAGGGCAAATCCATTCACACATTCATACACACTCACATACTTAGGGCACTTTTGGAAACACCAATTATCCTAACACAGATGTCTTTGTACTCCCACTCAGACATGGAGAGACCATGCAGACTCCACAGTTGTGGAGCCCGGGGTCTGGATCAAACTGGGGATCTCAAAACTGGAGGGCGGCAGTGCTGACTGCTGCACCACCGTGACAATATATATAGCTTTAATTTATTTAAGCTATTACTATGAATATTCTAATTAGATAACTAAGTCGCCCAAGGAAGATGGGCCCCTTTTTGAGTGTTGGTCCTCCGAAGGTTTCTTCCTTATAACATGTAAGGAGTTTTTCCTTGCCTCTGTTGCCGTAGGCTTGCTCATTTTGGGAATGGACTTATAAATTAGAAGATTCACACTTACAATGTAAGCAATTGTGGGTTAAGGGTCTTGCTCAAGGACCCAAGAGTGGCAGCTTGGCACAGGTGGGTTTTGAACCCTGAACTGATCCAGAGTCCAGTGCCTTAACCGTTAGGTTACCATAGTCCCATGGAACGATGTGATGGAGTACAGTAGATCTCCAGCTATTCACGGCAACAATCACGAATTCACCCATTCATGGAATTTTCTGTGGAACAAATCTACTTGTTATTTGCGAAAAATCCACACATTGGCGTTTTGTTCTGTAGAACATATGTACTCGTTATTTGAGGGTTTCCATGAGCTGTTTCAAAGGCATATCCCAACTCCTCCTACTACTGCAACTGGTGTCTTGTAGATGGCGCAACAGTTGGGTGCATGCATGTTAACTCCAATACTCGAATGCTATTGGCTGGCGTTTGGATGGCTGTACAAGATGGGCTCTCATTGGTTGATACATAACGCAGTGACGCCAAGCTCAAGCACATTCGCACATGGTTGGATTTCACCATCAATATAGGGACTTACAATCACTTTTAGGGGGGTTACAAGTATTGTGGGAGGTTCTGCTCCCTAACTCCCCTGATTACAGTGGTTTTACTGTAATGAAATGGTGGTATCTTCTGGTTAAATTGGGTAACTTAGTTGATAGAACTAATGATACCATATTTGAGCGCTATGTCAATTAGTATGTTTACACCATTATATACCTCAGCAACAGCAGGACTTACTGTGTTTAGAATATTTTGGCATTTCCAGTTATTTAGCAAGAGATCATAAAATGGGAGTTAATATGATTAGCCATCAGATTAGAACCCAGACTGTTATTAGATGCAATCATTTAATTAATCTTGTGTTTTTTTTTTAAATATTGTAAATCTCACTGAGGTACTTTGTTTACTGACAGATTAATTATCTCTTTAATGTGCTGTGACAGACCTTCACTAAGCCACTATGATTAGACCTGTTAAACCCATGAGAGCCGGTTTTGATCAGACCTACCTGGAGATCTGCCAAGCACATTCAGGGCACCGTTTACATTTTTATAAAAACATTCCTTCCCCCCCACACACAGAACTGCACACACACATACGCGGGACCTGTGCACACATGCACATCAGAGTGTCAGCTGAACTTTCTGCTGTTAGAGGGAATTGGAAATTGGAGTCATTAGTCGTGGCAAATTATTTCTAACATTTGTCAGGGTTAACGTGACTAAGTTTATGGCTGGTCTCAGCACAGTAATGTATAAAAATACTGGAGCTAATGACTGTATCTATACATGTAGTATGCATAGTACTGACTTTATGGAATGTATTTGTACCTATTCAATGTAGCATTCATTTAATGCCTAAAGCAATATGGGCGCTCTGTGGCTTAATCCCACTTTTCCTGGTGAGGTTTGCATGGTGTTTGGTCTCTATACCTGAGAACACATGGCACAGGAGTAAACATGATCTGTATGGGACACTTGTCCATCTTAGAGCTGCTAAGAGTCACTTTTGCAACATTGGGACTGATCCATCTCACCCCCTTCAGACTACCAATTGGTATGTGAACTTGATAAGAAGACTCAGGGACTGAAACCATTAGCTATTAGACCCATGGGACAACCAACTTTTTCTGGTCATGGCGACTTTGGCATATATTTCTAAACAAAGTGTGTCCTGGATGGGACAAGAAAAGCAATGTGATCACCTCTGTGGTACCATGGAACGATTCCCTCCCGCAGACACAGCCAATCTTGTCTGCATGTGAGTTCGACCTGGCTGGAAGTTTATCATGGTGAACCAGCAACTTAAACCACTACAAGCACCGTAGATAACATGCTGTATTTCTGCTATGGAAAAATATAACTTGGTGGGTGCAAAAGTTTGGGCACCTTGCCAGACTATCCACTAGTATTTTGTAGATTGTTATTGGTTGCAGAACCATCTCATATTTACAGTGGGGAAAGTATTTAGACCCCTTTAAATTTTTTCACTCACATAACAGCCATTTGCTAAAATGAAAAAGTTAATTTTTCCTCATTAATGTACACTCAGCTCCCCATCTTGACAGAAAAACACAGACTTGGAAATTTTTGCAAATTTATTAAAAAAAACCCCTGAAATATCACATGGCTTTGACACTCCTATTTATCTCACATGCTGTCCATTTCTTCTGTTCCTCCTTGAGATGGTTCTACTCTTTCACTGGAGTCCAGCTGTGTTTAATTAAACTGATTTGACTTGATTAGGAAAGGTACACACCTGTCTATATCAGGCCTCACAGCTCACAGTGCATGTCAGAGCAAATGAGAGTCATGAGGTCGAAGGAACTGTCCAAGGAGCTCAGAGACAGAATTGTGGCAAGACACAGATCTGGTCAAGGTTACAAAAGAATTTCTGCAGCACTCAAGGTTCCTACAAGCATAGTGGTCTCCATAATCCTTAAATGGAAGAAGTTTGGGACGACCACAACTTTTCCTAGACCTGACAGTCCATCCAGACTGAGCAATCATGGGAGAACAGCCTTGGTGAGAGAGGTATAGAAGAACCCAAAGATCACTGTGGCGGAGTGTAACGCTATGTACATTGTTGCGGCCGAGTTAACCAATATAAGCCTTTTCTGGCTTTACCTGCAAAAATCCCAGGTAAGCATTTAGGAAGGTCAGGAAAATTTGCAAATCTAGCTCCGCCCCCTAAGCAGAGGACAACAGAGATCAAGTTCAAGTTCAAATGGTTGCACACAGGACTCATTGTCTTTGGGCTGTTTGTGTTTCAATCACAAAGATGTCATAGCAATGGAAATAGACCAATTAAAATGCTCAACAGTGTATGACATGTCCATGATGTAATGCCACATTTTACTTTACATGGTCATATAATGACACCTATTGGTCATAACAGGTAATGTACAAAATTACTGGAGAGGTACGCACTTTCATTTTCGGTAAAATTTAAGCGTCCAGGTTTTTAGCTTTGAAAATCTGGTCACACTAACCTACAGGATGACTTTCGGTTATTCGGTAAGCATTTAGTAAAGGCCAGTTGTCTTTAGGAAGGACAGGCAACCGTCTTTCTACGTCGCCTATACGGTCTATACGGTCATTACGTAATGTTATGGTTCAGGCAAAAACTCCCGGAATTATTCAACATGTTGAAACTTTTTGTTTGTGGATTTTTTTCCCGGTCTAGGCCATGCCCACCACCAGTTAATTCGTAAGCCTACAGGTTTTGCAGGAACACTGCAGGATACAATTCGGACGTTTTGGTAAGCCAAATCTCGGTTAACTCGGCCGCAACCGTGTGTGTGAACATACCTTTACAGAGTAAGAAAATACCTTTGCTTTAGATGAATTTTATAAAATTAAGCACTTTAATGCTCTAAAATGGTGTTTTTGCTGCCCCTACTGGTAAGTGCTGAACTGCAGTTATGCTAACGCATGTCCTTCTGAGCCACCGTCCCTCAGTAGCAGTCTGTGATTTTCTATGGTGCTGGTAGGTACTGAGCTTTGTGTTTTATGTATAAATAATGGTTAAAATGTGTTTTAATAAAAAAACTGCTCTTAATTCGATTATGAGACACTCTAAAAAGTATTTCTGTGGCGAATCCATTGTTTTAAGTCATATTTAAGAGTTTATGAGCTTATTTCTCGCTTCTCTGTTAGAAGTTGTGTGAGACTTTTAACAGGAGACTCTGTTTCCCGCCATTCTCCACAGCTTTGCTAGCGGTATATGAGCTAATCTTATATTATTCGTTAATGAGAGATTTTTATTTATCTACCCAGCTTGGTGCTAACTGCAGTAGCCACTCCAGTAACAAGAAATTAAGAAAAGTACATTATATATTGTCTTCCTGTGCCACAGGTCACCACTTTTATAAATAAAGGAGTCTGTCACGAGCTCCAGAGATGCAGGAGACCCTTTGAAAGGGCCTGAATACTTTTCCTTTTTAATAAATTTGCAAAAATATCTACATTTCTGTTTTTTTCCCTGTCAGGATGGGGTGCACATACTTTTGTATTATACTGTAAGGTTTTAAAAGCCTAAAATCTGACTACTTCTAGGTCTAGCACACAGTTGAAGCAGTTATATAATTAGATATTTGCTGTTAAAACCCAAAGAAAAGCTCTTTATTCAAAGCTCATCTATTAAGAAGGTCTAAGGGCAGTTAGTGTTGTAGTTGCATCTTTTTGTTATTTCCTCTCTACAGAGAAACATGCCATGATTGTTTATCCTGGTAATCGTCCATACACAGCTGAAGCAGTGGAGAGGTTTAATAAAAATGTTTATTGAAGGTCATGTTGAAAACTTAAATATAAAATTAGAATAATACGTGCTTTTCATTTCCGCTACAGTTCATTTTACATCTGCAAAAACTTAGCCCGAAACATGCGATTGCAGATGTGCTGGACTATGTATCCCACAATGGGATTTCAGCAAGTTTCCATACAGCCAAAAATGCATTGGAGTAACGCTGGAGAAAAAAAACAGTCCCCCACAAAGTACAAATCCTCTGTAAAAGTAGTTTTATTCGGGTTTAGTTAAATTTTTTCTTCTGCAATATCAATACATACATTTAAATTCTCCAAAGCTTTCACACTCATTAGATATCCAATGTCTGACTCTATTTAAAGGGCCCAGGTTAATATCCATTTTAGCTTTTTTTTGCCCACAGCAAGCCTCCATCACAGAAAGAGAAATAATCACAACTGAACTCGAAGCGTTCTGTTTCAGATGGTGTAGAGTTTAGCCCTCGGGGGCTGTAATATAATCTCATTTAGCCACTCTTACATAATCTTATTTACCTGCTGCCTGAGTCCAGGGGTTAAAGGTTATACCAAACAATCATTCATTGAGATGGTGGGCCAGACTGTGGGTCACTCAGCCTTAGATATTCATTTATCTTCTCAAACAACTAATTAGAAATGCTGGTAGGAAATGTGGTTTGTTTATACAGTCCAGAACTACCCAAACATGTCATTCATCCATCCGTCGGTCTGTCCATCAGTCAGATATTCATTTGTCTTCAATGACTACATTGAGACAGAATGTATCTGTACATACATTCAGCCATAAAGTTGAAACCATCTCCTTGTTTCTACACTCATTGTCCATTAATTCATTACCAGATGTTACTTTGTAATTCTAAGATTAAAGACTATGTATCTTTTGCTCTTCCCTTTCACCCTGTTCTTCACTGGTCAGGACCCCTACAGGACCAGCACAGATCACTTACTGTTGGGGAGGTGGATCATTCTCAGCACTGCAGTGACACTGGTGGTGTGTTTGTATGTTGTGCTGGTACAAGTGGATCCGACACAGCAGTGCTGCTGGAGTTTGCACTCTTTAGGCCCTCTTTATTCTAGTGGCTAAATATTTTTGCTTGTCTATTCTCTGGCCTGTCCTCAGTCCCATGATACTATGCTGTTTATAAACTCCAACAGCACTGCTGTGTCTAATAAAATATTACCAGCATAACACTCACTAACACCACCACCACCACATCAGTGTCACTGCAGTGCTGATAATGATCCACTATCCTAATAGAACCTGATCTGTGGTGGACCTGTTAGTCCTCTCCACACAAGAACAAGGTAAAAGGAGGCTAACAATATACAGAACAGCAGATAGAACTACAAAGTGCAGTTATATGGTAAGTGGAACTTATAAAATGGACAAAGAGTGAGCTCATAATGTTATGGCTGATCGATGTACATACATATACATTCATACTTATTAATATATAAGTAATTGTCCAATTTAATGCAGCAATCTATAGTGAAAGGCTATTTTACATCTGTCTACTATACACTTCTAATAAAAACCACCTGGTATCTGGTTTTAACAATAGTGTTATAAAGCTCTGTATTCCTGATATTCAGGTTACCAAACCAGTTGAATAAAAGAATTGCAAAACAAAGAAATAATCCTTGAGCACCCTTGGTGAACTTTTTAAAACTTTTTATGTTATAGTAAACACGTCAATAATACAAT
>JAVSBU010351539.1:0-10060 GCA_033118015.1 Loricariichthys derbyi
TGTGTGTGTATATATATATATATATATATATATATATATATATATATATATATGTGTGTGTGTGTGTGTGTGTGTGTATATATATATATATATATATATATATATATAATATACACACATGCCATTTGATACCTAAATAGGCACATAAAAATATCAAAAAGCCATTCTTATATTCTAAAATCATCTAAAATACTTTACAGTAACAGTATGTAAAGTTCTCCTCTGCATCACAGAGAGAGAGAGAGAGATCAATCTTATACTGTTTACAAGTGTAAACAAGCATGCAAGCCTTTCCTAATAATGTATTAGGCTGTTCTTATGATGTATTGTGAATATATAATTTTGAATGCAATCGATTTTATTGTTTGTGGCGGGAGAGGGTATATAAACAACACAAATACTTTATTAATAATGTACGAAGGGACAAAAAAGCTCTAAATTGTCATAACCTTACAAAGTTAGTGCGCATTTGTAAGTTTATCTTTGTAAAAGTCAGACCGAATACACAATCTTTGACTTTTTGGGACAGTGAACGCACCCTTCTTACGATTCCAACCACGTCACGTACAAACATAGTTAAGAACGAAGCTTTTGGGAAACGAGCCGCTCACGTGCTTCAAACTAAGCTGGTACTAACATAGTACAAAGGTTTTGGGAAACAGTCATAAATTAGAACTTACTTAGTTTAACGATGCATCGTGCCATGTTGGTTTAACCACCATGGTTGTACGGGAAACGCACCCCTGTTTCTCAATAATAAAACGAATTTTTGGAAATTATTGAAAAAGTTCAATATTATTTGCTACAGTAAAAGAACAAACCAATCGCTGCGGTGTTTGGGCTTTACATTCTTTCTGATATTCAAATTCACATTTTTAAAAATAAAATAATTAAATAAATAAATAGGTTTAGGTCTTAAAAAACAAGAGCAACAAAAACTACCTTCAAAACAAGATCTTACATTACATTTGGGATTGTAGAAAAAAAACACAAAAGCAAACTTTGAGGCCAGTTCTGTTTCAGTTAGAGCAGGAAACACTTGTTTTATGTCTTTACATTTTCCAATAAGAACAAGATGAAGAAAATAATAAGAGAAGATAATCATATAGTTAGCACAGTGACATGTCAATACTTGGGCAGACTCCTCAAATAAAGGACTTATTTCTATTGGATGTATTCTATTTGTATTCTTATTTCTATCTCTATCAAAACATTTTTTGCCTTTTTATCATTTTACTGTCGAGTGATTAAAATGTGAGCTTTTGTTTGGAACACAAGAAATAAAAAGTTGGTAGGATGCAGTTATTATAATCCTTGTAGCTTTTTTCTTGAGATTTATATATTTTTTGGATAATTCTTTTGATTGTTGATGCTAATTTACACCTGGTAGAAGCATGATAACAGATTTGTGCCCCCAAAAAACAAAAAGAAGAATCAGAAATATTTTACCCCAAAGTTTTCCATTTATAGATTGTGAAAGGATACAAATCCCATGGGTCCTTCCAACTGTCTTATTCAAGAACCTTTAGTTTTGAGATATTTCCATATATACATGCAAATTTCTAAATAGCCAAACCTGGAGCTCTGAGGACCTGATCTGGCATGTAGATATTGTTGTTCCAAAGTCTATTGATATGAATATAAAGGCACAGATTTGATTCTAGCAGGAAGCCAGAAATATTTGCAGGACAGTGATTGAGAGTGGCTGCCAAATAAAAATAAAAACCTTCCTTGTAGATCTCCAAAATATTTGAGCTTTGCTCATCCAAGACTGATATTAGGCCAAGTAAAAGACAAGAAAAAAAAGAGTCTGAGTACCACAAATCTAAACGTCAGTGGAAGCTGAGTTGATCTTTTGTGATTGGCAGTCCAGGGTTCAATACCAATGCTGCCAGGCTGCCACTGTTGGGTCCCTGAACGTTTGCCAGTTCTGTGATTGAAATGAAACAGTGACACCATGTTTATGCTCTGCTTAATTTCACTATTTATCTGTGTTGTTAATGTGTAAAATGTGTATTAGCTAAATAGTTAAAGTATAAACAAAATAGTGCCAGGACCATGAAAGCAAGATACAGAGATTGAGCCATTCTGTTGAAACTGGTTTTAGCTGCGTTTTTGACTTTGTACTGCCGCGTTCTGACACGAGAAACCTCTGGAAATGCAAATAAGTTAACCCATTACTTTGTCAATTGCCTTAGATTTGTATGCCTAGGGTTAATATTTATGCAACAATTGTCCTAATTTTACCTGAATATAGTAAGCATGGATATGTAAATAAAAATATATAAACCTATAATAAATCCCAAACCCCAAAACCCATGAAGAGAACAGAGGCAGGATCTCCAAAGACAAACAGTATATAGCTTCAAACCTCAATGACTCTTACATCAACTTTCTACCCTCTGTTATCCTTTGAACGTGGTAAAATCACGAGCCCTCACCCTTAGCTATGTTCCAAGCTGGCCAAGACAGATCCATCACCAATGGATCAATATTCAATGGTTCAATATTGTGCTTTACTGCAATTTAATGATGTTTAGACATTTTTTAAATTGCATTTAGAGCGCGCTCACATAAGCGGCAACATCACTTAAACTAAATTAGTTACTTTTTTAAATTTCATCATTCCTATTAATTGTGATCAAGTGGGATTAACTGCCATTCCATCCATGTTTGCCGTCCAGAGCGGGACAGACAGAGAAACGTTGGGAAATAATGCTAGTAATTAATCTGAAATGGAATATAATCAACTTTTAGTTAGTATTTCCACAAATTTGATAAGATTAGTATGGTATGGGTTGAGAGCGATAACAAATATTAAAACAACTCAACAAAAAACTATGGGATTTCAGGGATTTTTAATTACTGAATAAAAACTTATCCGTAAAACTTTTACAAAGTAAATACGACTAGAGACCGAGGCATAATCACAAGCATATAAAAGTGAATTATTGATTATTGCTTACGCAAAGTAGTTCGAGGAAATTAGACACAATGAACTGAAACAAATGACCAAACCAATGGCGAGTGGCAATCCTTAAAATCGAAGGTTTGATATTAGAACTGTGTTGTTTCACACTATAAATTTTCTTCCACGGTTATATTTTTTTTAATAAGTGCATAGTTTTTGCAAACCTTTAAGCATCCTGGTGTAAACTATTTTATTCGCATTCAAGAGGGGCTGCATTTCTGAGATTAAGAATGCAGAAAAATCTTCAGTTTGTTCTGTGAGCATATTATTGGATTTAAAAAACACCACAGCATGTCATTTCATCAGGAGTGTTGACATATTTGCACAAACATAAACTGCACATGGCACACTTGTGGTGAGCCTGAATAGACTGCAAACTCCAAACTGCAAACTCCATCGTATTAAAGGCACGTCATAGCAGAAACATGGGACGAGAACCTGCGAAAGTGAACCAAAGAAAAGAACCAAAGAAGATAGCCCGCAAGCAGGTGAATGGGTTCAGTCTTTCCACGAATCGGAGCCAAAACAAGTTGTTTAGATCGAGAAAATGCAAGTTCATAAGTAGATGACAGGCTGAGTTCAAAGCCGCAGGAAAAGACTGAATTGCATCCTCAGGAAGACGCGAGACCGCGCGCTATATATAGTCCAAATGCATAGTTTAATGAGGTAAAAACCAAAACAGCAAGTTACATGGTTTGTCTGCGTTTTCTGTAGCCAAAGAAAGCAACATTTTCATATGTGGTGTTTTGGAGTCTGTATGAACACGAGCTGCTGTTACCAGTAAAACCTTCAGATTTTTACTCATGAAAACAACTAGAGCTGAAGAGAAATTAAGGAATGATTGAGCAGCTAATGTTATTTATTCTAACTGATTTTGTGATGTGACGCTTACATGCTGCTCTCCTTCAGATAAACTGATTGTTAGCAAGTGAAACAACCGTTAATTGAATCACCAGAATCCGTGGCGTATAAGTTGTATGAAGCACCTCACTCTCGGTACTCTTATAGTCTTCAGCTTCAGCTTCTGGTGAAACCCCCTGTTAGATCGAGCACGTTCTCAAACCAGATCTTCATTTGGGGAAGGAGCTTCCCACAGCAGTCCAAAAGGTCCAGTGTCTCTCTTCTTCACACATAACTCTGTCTTTAAACAATTCAGCCCTTTGTCTGCATTTATATCAATTTGTATTTATTATTTGTGCCCATGGTGTCAAACTGAGATTTTGTTAATGTCCAGTCTCATTGGTATAAATACTTAGGAGTATTTGCTTCATGGCTCCTTCAGTTGTGTGAAAGTTTGTAAGTTGCCATGATTAAATGTGAAAGTGTCAGGACCTTTCGTGATGTCTCAAAAGCTACACGGTTTGTTGTGTCCTTTGTTTGTTTGCACTTATTTTATTTTAGAAAACCAACAAAACACGACCCAACCTTTTGCATACAACATATTAAAATACGTATTGAACACACCACATACTTTGTGGGGAAAAAAAGTTTCCCAGTCTTTGCAGATTTATGAAATTATGAAGCATTGTGTTGTGGAGCGTACATTTATGCACAACAATCCTTTGATCATTTTATTGTGATAAAGATTATGATTATAAGGATGAATTCATTTAAAATCTATTTTACACTCAAACAGATTCAGTCTCTTTTATTGCAGTTACAAACACACTCTGTTCAGGCCGTGCAGCTTATACACAGGCGTATGGTGAGTAGGTTTAAATTCCTGTCCCGTTTTGTCATGCAAGGATTTTGGCAACTGATTCCAGTGAATGTCACATTTTGTGGCTTTGAGTGGAAAAGCAGCAGTGATCTGCCATGGGTGTGTCCCACTGAAGTTACGTTAACGTGACGCGCTTCGTGTAACCACGTGCGGGAGAGCCTTCGCTCCACGCGGTTTTTATGATCGCTGCAGTTCAATCTAATCGACATTGCAGATCAGAACATGGAGAGAAGCGCGTTAGTAAAATCTATAAAGAAGTGTCGTTTTGGATCTAGAGCAGAGTTGGACCCAGAGTTGTTTTTAGTAATAATAGCCTAATATTTTAAAAATAAACTTACGAGCCCATTTAAAAGGGTATATTCAATGTCTATTTTATATTCATTTTATTTAAGCGGAGCCCTTTTTTAAATTATGCAGCCCCTTTTATTTTTATTTAGTTAAGGAGCATCCGTATCTATTTTCTAATTAAGCCGTACCCTTATGCATTTTCTAATTAAGCAGTGCCCTTATTTATTTTCTAATTAAGCAGCACCCTTATGTAAAGCTCTTATTTTCTAATTGAGTAGTACCCTTATTTATTTTCTAATTAAACAGTACCCTACAGATAAAACTCTTAGGAAATTGAATGTCTATCCGAAATGTATTCAACTACACATTAAAACATGATTAATCACAACATTTTTAAAATGCAGATCTGTATGATGCAGATTTTAGTTATTTTAAAGGAAGTTGTTTGCTGAATTACAGAAGCCTCAACTTGAGAAATGTTTGTCTGTTACTTGGATAAACTAAATCGAGTTGTTTCTTTCAAAATTAAAGATTATATTACGGTGTTATTGTTTTATTTAAAATGATCGAATTAAAAATAATAAGTCATTTTCTGGACTTGCGTTATCCTTACAAATGTGCTGAACCTAAATATTTTATATAAATAAAATTCGTTAACAAAACCTGAATTCACAAGTCTGATTGGTCCCTAACCAAATTATTTTATTTTTGTAACTAAAATACTGCAGTATTTACAAGTAATGAATATAAATCCTTTTGTTGCTTCGTTTTCCAACAACTAAAATTAATTCATATTTTTTATTAAAATGTATTTTCTGTATTTTCTTGTATACAATAATTAAAACAAATTAGGTATTTCGAGAGAAAAATTAAGCGAAGTGTTCAATAATAATCCACTGATTCATTCATCAAGATTAATTTTATAACTGCTTAAATATTTTCTAAATGCTAATAATTAGACATCAGTCAAAATGGCTTAATCCTAAGACGTTTTTTGTAGAATAATTATAACACAAAACGCAACGATCTTGTTTCGCTTAATATCATAACTAGACTGTATATTTGGAAACTACATTAGTGCTAAACAGAAATTAACCTTACAAATAATTCAAAATACCCGTGTTTATAAAACACACGCCAATTAAAGAGCCATCATAATTTTTAGTCTTAATTATACAGACTTTATGATTATAACACAATTTGCATCATACTGTTTATTAAACCTACACTTTCACTGGTTTCTCGTTGCGTTTTTTATTTATGTTTTGAGGTTTTTACTCGACTAACACCAGCGTATGGCCTTTGTGCCTTCTCCAAAAGCACGCGGAAGGGCAATCTTGAACTTGAACTTTGATCCCATTTAACTCCTAATTTGCATCTTGGGCTTTGATTGGACTGTTGCTGAGCTTCTCAAAGTCGTGTCCTGCCTTTTTTGTGTAACTGCCGAGCGACTTTTAGCAAGCACAACACAAAATGCATTAAAAGAAACATAGGTATTAGTAACCTCCACCCCTCCCCCCACATTGTAAAGCGATTCCATCATAAACTCAAGATTTAATCGACAACGTGGTTATAGGTTAGTATGAACTACAGCTCCAGTGTCGTTAGAAGCTTAGTTGGTGATTACGTCATCGATGACGAATCAAGGTTATTTAAAACGTTACTTTGATCTCGCTGTACAAAGGGAACGTGAAGTGCTTCGGAATTATAGTTGTAAAATTATTTAATAAATCATTAAAATACATTCTAGTCTAATTGCTAATACATTTTAAATGTATTTACATATTCACTTGTACTTCGTTTTAAAAACCCTATTTACATTGTAAAGTTCTTGTTACTTTGTTTTGTTCTTCTATTTATATCATTTGATTTATCGTAATATGTGAAATCTTTTACCTGAGTGTGCCTGCACTACATTAGACATCCGATGCATAACATATCGGGCTTTGCTTCTCAATTCTTGCAGTTTTCGAGAGACTGACACCGTTCCAGCTGCAATCTGTAATCACACTCGCATTTTCTTCAGAAAATGTAGCTCTCTCATGGCTTATTAATCGTAGGCTATTAACAATATGTTGCTATAGCTACAAGTTTACATGTGTTTAATCAGTATAACAATGGCCAAACTATTCCCTTATTTCAAGGAGCTTCAGTGGTGACAGGTAGAACATAAGCGCTTAGTGTTTGAATATGCTGCTGTCTCAGTTCGAAGCGGCAACTTAGCGAGCCCACTTCTTCTTTGGGCTTTTCCCTTTTCAGGGGTCTCCACAGTGAGTCATCCTCCTCCATCTCACTCTGTCCTCTGCATCATGTCCTGACACCAACTACTTCCATGTCCTCTCTATACATCTCCTCTTTGGCCGCCTTCTTCATCTTTTTCCTGGCAACTGCATTTCTAATATCCTTATACCAATATACCCATTGTCTCTCCTCTGGACATGTCTGAACCATCTCAGTCTGTCCTCTCTAAATTAATCTTGTTTAACCTGTGCTGTACCTCTGAGGATCTCATTCCTAACTTTATCCATCCTTGTCACTCCCAAGGAGAACCTCAACATCTTTAGTTGTATTTGTTTAACACTTTCATTATGTATTATTTAATAGTCCATGTGCATGTATGTGTATTTCTAGTCCTATAATAAAAATTGTTATAAACTAGTCTTTATTACAAACATATTTCAAAAGGGTCATTATTTAAACTTCTTCAATATATCAATTCATAATCACTCTTTTCTTTCCAAATCTTTTCTTATGAAGTTGGTAAAACAAAACTTCGGTACATGGGTTTAGACATCTTTCCATACTGTAACGTCACACTTACACGTTTAGCTGATTGAGCTACTATGGTAACAGGCTGCGTGTCGGAGACAGAACTTTAGATGGCTGGATAGAGACACTGACTTTTTAACAACACTATCTTATCTCAATTAAAACATGTAAAAGTTATTTCCGGGCAACTCTAATCATCTAAAATCGTATAAATGAGTGAGAGAGATCACTCTTATCCTGTTTAAATGAAGCCTTTAGGCTCTTCTTATAATGTATTGTAATTGTGTGCTAATTGTGAATTCTATCGATATTATTGTTGGTGGCGGGAGAGCGTATATAAACAACATAAATACTTTATTAATAATGTAAGAATGGGCAAAAAAAGCTCTTGACACAACATTACAAAGTTAGTGCGTATTTGTGAAAGTCAGACCAAATACACAAACATTGATGTTTGGGGACAGTGAATGCACCCTTCTTACGATTCCAACTAGTCACTTTAAACATAGTTAAGAACGAATTTTTTGGGGAAACGAGCCTCTCACGTGCTTTAAACTAAGCTGGTACTAACATATATTATAAGGTTTTGGGAAACAGTCGTAGAACTTACATAGTTTAACGATGCATCCATCGCATGTTAACCACCACACGGTGGTGGAAGGTTAGTTTGAACTAAAGCTCCAGAGGTGTCGTTAGAAGCTTAGTTCCTGGTTACGTCATCGATGACGATGATATAACGTTCCTTTGATCTCGCTGTAAGGGAATGTGAAGTGCTTCCGAAATATTTGTAAAAGTATTTGATAAATCATTAAAACACATTCTACAGTCTGCCAACACATTTTTAATGTACTTACTCTACTTTTTTAAAAAGCTGTATATATTTTACATTGTAACGTTTTTGCTAATTTGTTTTGTTCTTTTATTTATATCATTATCATATAATTTATATTTTATAGCTTTATAAGACATGCAGGCACACTCAGGTAAAAGATTTCACACACACACTTATTTATTTATTTAGTATAGTAGCATGATTGCAATGGACACTATAGACACTGTTGTTATCCGATGCATAACATTTTATGATTCTATTGGGCTTTGCTTGTCCATCAATTTTTGCAGTTTTCGAGATTGACACCATTCCAACTGCAAGCTGCAAACACATTCACATTTTCTTCAGAAATGCAGCTCTCTATAGTTAACATTATTATGGCTTATTAATTGTGTTAAAATATAGATAAATATGCACTTTATTGTCACTAGTCACAATTACCAGCGAAATGAGCCATCATCCCATCGCATACAATATGACAAGGGGAAGACAGAACGGGAAGACAGGGATAAAGAATAGTCTACAATGCAGAATACATGGGGAGAGGGGAGGTGAAAAAACACCTCCCAGATTATGCTCCTAATAAGGGAGTACAATTTGGGAACCGAAAAAAAAACACTTCAGTAAAGGCACACAATATTGCAACATGAAGACCAAGAGGGGGTGAAGACAACCAAATGCAAGCCTGCAGCCTGTTGCTGTATACATGTTACATGTGTTTAATAGTATCAGTGTAACCCATAACTGCTTTTAGCTATACATAACAATGGCCAAACTATAGCCTTATTTCAGAGTTTCAGTGGCACAATTGAGCTCTTGCCGTGTTTGAATATTCTGCTGTCTCGGTTCGAATCAGAAACATAGCTTCTTCTTTCAGCTTTTCCCTTTTCAGGGGTCTCCACAGCGAGTCATCCTCCTCCATCTCACTCTGTCATGCATACTCTGTCCTCACACCAACTACTTATATCCTCTCTAAATTCATCCATATATCTCCTCTTTGATCTTCCTCTTCATCCTTTTCCTGTCAATTTCTAACATCCTTATACCCTGTCCCTCTGGACATGTTCAAACCATCTCAGTCTGGCCTCAAATTTATCTCCTAGTTGTTTAATATATGCTGTATCTCTGAGGATCTCATTCCTATCCATCCTTGTCACTCCCAAAGAGAGCTTGCATTTGTTTAACATTTTCATTATGTATTATAGTCTGTTTATTAATAGTTCATGAGTATGCATGTGCTAGCCCTAATAAAATATGTTATCAAGCTAGTCTTCATTACAAACCTGTTTCAAAAGGGCCATCATAAATCTTTAGACTTCATGAATACATCAATTCGTAATCACTATAGGAGCGTTTCTTTCCAATATGAAGTTGGTAAAACAAAGCCTCAGTGGATGGGTTTTGAACAGAAGTCTTTTCTGTAATGTCACGCACACGTTTAGCTGATTGAGCTATACGGTAACAGGCTGAGGGTCGGAGA
>JAVSBU010351559.1:0-10060 GCA_033118015.1 Loricariichthys derbyi
TCAACTTTGTACAGAACAAAGTATTCAATGAGAATATTTCATTCATTCAGATCTAGGATGTATTATTTTAGTGTTCCTTTTATTTTTTTGAGCAGTATACAACCAAATCTTTAAAAAATATTTCTTCTGGGGATTTTGTTGGCGTTATTATTGTTGTTTGAGAATCATTTCACGCATTCCTCAAACTGACATATGTTAATTGTCATCATGCAATTTCTTCTTATTATTATTCTTATTATTATCATCATCATTATTATTCTTACTATTGTTAATGTTCTTGTTGTTTTTATTATGATTATTGTTGTCAATGTTCTTCTTCTTGTGCTTGTTTTTGTTATTATTCATGAAGAATTATAAATAAAATTATTACAATGCTATGGATTACTTTATCTGCTAATATCTGTTTGATTTATGCATATTTTTATAGCATTTAGAATGTGTAATTTATTTTTAAAACAGGATTATCAATTTAATTCGTTCATTCATCCATTCACTTTCATACCCACTTAATCCAACTCACGGTCATGCCATCAGTGCACAAGGCAAGAACCAAAAATAGACATCACACCAATCTATTACGGGGCACACACATACACACTCCGTCACCCACACTGGGAACACATGTCTTTGGAATGTAGGAGGAAACCAGACTACCCAGGGAAATCCCACTCATATGGGGAGAACATGCAAACTCCACACAGGCTGCAACTACTTGCTAGACCACTTCACCACCATGTCACAAATATCCTTCACCTCTAATATATATATATATATACACACACACACACACACAATGATACTTGTTAGTAGTTACATATGCTCACATAATATTTGACCTTGATGTTAATCCATTCCATATATAAGTTGATTTTAATATATAAATATTATTGCAAAAATAACAAATGCTCTTGTTTATTTCATATCACATTTGTAAAATGTAATTTACTTATTCTTCTCCTACTTTTAAATGTTCTGATTTTTTAAGGCTTATAAGATATTATGTTCAGAATTTGATATGACCAAGCGACCCTTTTGTAAAGCTTGCTTCATTTACATATTTCTATACTGGGTGATGGAAAAATACCCCACAGAAGACTTAGATTCATTAAAAAGTTCTTATCTAAATGATACATTATAGAAAAAATGTTATACAAATCATATATTATAAATTATTGTTAAGCCGAATGATGCAATTGGACACAATGTACATCAGATCAAATGAATTAAATAATATTTGTTGGAAAAACATGACTGATTGTATAAATTCTCCTCTTCTTCTAGAGAAATAATGTATTATTGGTTTTATTTTTATTATACTACCATTTTCAGGAGACTGAGATATTTATAGTTATTAATGCTAAAATTACACAAAAACCTTTCTCTCATAAAATGTTTTGTAATTACATTTTGACATGTATTTTTATATTAATTTCATATATCGCAATCTAATGAAAAGCTATTGAGTGAATAATAGCAAATAAAATGTTATTTTATTTGTATATATATATATTTATGTAATATATATAATATGTATATTTATATAATATAACACACAATGTTAGAAATGGAGGCTAAAATATCTGAAAGATTTTGCTTATGAATACTATGCATGTGTGTCAGTATGTCAAATGTTAATTTTGATTTATGATACCGTAATATCAGTTTTTCATAATCCATATACAAATTATGACACAGAACATGAACTCTTGAAATACAAAGTCATATTAATGCAGAAGGCAGATGGTGTAAATAGTTTGTTTTAAACTATTGTTGCAATTTTGTGATTGGAAGCCTATAAATAGGGTCTGCTGAGACTCCAACATGTTTTATACATCATTGAGCCTGATCATAGCTCTAACTAGATCTCAATAGTCTAAATGAAACACAACAGTGACTCCAGTAATGAGTTATTAACAGAAGAGATTAATTCATTTCACCACCAAAATGTCAGATGGCATAAACACATGATAACAAAATAGTTTTAGCACTTTAACACAATGCATGTTAATAATTGAATGTCTGCATACTAAATTGTCAATTATTACCTTTTTCACTCAATCACTCATTAAAGGGCAAACATATGGTTGTACAGTTGTACAGTTTTGTTCATAACCTGTATACGTAACACATTTCTTTGATGAGCACAAATTGACCTACATCCTTTAAAAATCTTTAAAAATTGTGCTTTCAAAGCTTACATTTTAACAAATAAATATTATTGGGCTTGTCACTGCAACACACACGTTCACTTCGGTCTTCATTTGACATAATACTAATTTTTCTAAAATACCAGTAAAAACCTTGTTTTTAAACACCTGACATTTTTGGGCTTTGGGATAATACATGGCTAAAATTAATCTTATTTTTGAAGCACTGATCCGGTGTGTACATAAGGGATGAATTGTAGAGCAATGTGATATGTCTGGTCCATTCATTTGAAAAAAAAAAAAATAAAATAAAAAAAGAGCATCTAAATATTTACCCAAATTCCAGCTTGCTGTGAAATTACCTAAAATGTGATCCAAATGCATGGTTTAAACCAAAATGCTAAAGAGGTCAGGGGATATTTTAGCTTCTCCAATAGTCTCACAGCAGGACCAGTGATAGCGCTGCCACCCCCATGCTCATCCTCCCTCCATTCTTGCCTTTGTATGGAACACATTCAGTGAGTGAGAATTGGATTTCAAAAAGCAAGGCAACAGGCATAGTGAATTATTCACTAAAGTTCTGTGTATTTCACTGTGCACTGTGCATGCAGCTGACTGGCTCTAGCTAGTGCATTGTCAGGCAGTGGGAAGTCACATTCAGAAGAAGAGGTTAATGTTCCATCTTGTTTAAATGCAGAAGGTGGCAACATTGGTTAAGGAGTGTTCACAACACCTTCTGGTTTATTTGATTTGTGAATCAGGTTTTTATCAGCTTCATGGCTTTGATCAACAATTGTAAAAAAATAGTAGTATAAAGAAGTAAAATTGATGCATGCTGTATGTACTGTATACATAAATACAGTGCCTTGGAAAAGAATTCATACCCCTTGAACCTTTTTGCATTTTTTTTTTACATTACACCCACAAACCTAAATGTATTTTATTGGGATTTTATGTGATAGACCAAGACAAACTAGCAATATGTGTGAAAAGAAAATGATACATGGCTTTTACAATTTTTAATAAATTAAAATCTGGAAAGTGTGCCGTGCATTTGTATTCACCACCCCCTGAATCATTACTTTGTAAGACGACCTTGTGCTGCAATTTCAGCTACAAGTCTTTTTGGGGTATGTCTCTACCAGCTTTGCACATCTAGAGGCTGATTTTTTTTGCCCATTCATCATTGAAAAATATCTTAAGCTCAGTCAGATTGGAAGGGGAGACACTGTGAACAGCAATTTTTAAGTCTTGAAACAAATTCTCAATGGGATTTAGGTCTGGACTTTGACTGGGCCTTTCAAACACACGAATATGCTTTGATCTAAACCATTCCATTGTAGCTCTGGCTGTATGTTTAGGGTCATTGTCCTGCCGTCATCCTCCACCACAGTCTCAAGTCTTATGCAGACTCTAACAGGTTATCCTCCAGGAATCCCTGTATTTAGCTCCATCCATCTTCCTATCAACTCTGACCAGCTTCCCTGTCCCTGCTGAAGAAAAGCATCCCCATAACATGATGCTGCCACCACCATGTTTCACAGCAGGGATGGTTTCCTCCACACATGGCATTTTGCATTTAGGCCAAAAAGTTCAACTTTGGTCTTGTCTGACCAGACCTCATTCTTCCACATGGCTTGTGGCAACCAGCAAGTGGGACATCTCATGGCTTATTTTCTTCTTACCACTCTTCCATAAAGGCCAGATTTGTGGAGTACACTACTAATAGTTGTAATGTGTACATATTCACCCAGAATGCTGACTACATGATGCTCGTGGCTAAACGTTTTGGTTTGGTGGACTATTTTCAGTCAGTCAGTGACACTGACAAGTTCTAAAACTCTTACTTATGGGCTGTGTCCAAAATAATCCCTATTCTCTATATTAATAGTGATTTTTTTTGGACACAGTCCATAAGTAGGGGTGGCTTACATGATCAAGTCTCAGACCATTGAGAGTGCTTAAAAAATGATATATTTAAGACTTTCTGATAAGCCAAATTATTAAAACCACCCAGTCTGTAATGATGTTTTGGTAGGTGTTAAGTTCATGTGTCAAAATAATGTCCACGAGAATGACAATGCAGAACCAGAGCATAGCCAGAGCATCACACTCCCAGCACGCCTTTTCTGTTCTTCATTCCACATCGTGCCTTCGCTGTGACAGGTAAACAGTGCACACATCCACGGGATAGAAAAGAAAATCGGACCAGATGATTTGATTCCATACCTGGTTTTGTGTGTATGTGTGTATGTGTGTGTGTGTGTGTGTGTGTGTGTGTGTGTGTGTGTGTGTGTGTGTGTGTGTGTGCTAACCTGCAATTCTCTATTTTACCACACGGTGTCCAATTTCTGGCCATTCACTCCCAATGTTTTTTTTTTTTGTTTGTTTGTTTGTTTGTTTTTTTGTTTTTGTTTTTTAATGGTAAATTAACACCTGTTTCCCCACTGAATATTTCTTTATAAATCCTGGTTAATGTCTGAGATATTGTGCATGCACATTTTATGAATGAGACCCCCTCCTTTGTGCTTTCTCTTCCTTTAGATAAGGGGGCCATTTGCCAGCTCCCCATCAGTGTCCAGCTTTTTAGGGACCGTCTCATCTCTGTCTGAGTGCTGTCTTGTCAGGGGCTTCACCATTTGGAGTTTCAGAGTTTGGAGTTTGTGACTGGTCTAGGGAATGTGTGCCTATTCTAATTTCACCATCAGAGGGTCACATACTTTTACCACTCACAGATATGTGAGATTGTATTTGATAAATAAATGGCCAAGATTATTTCCCTAGTAATACCCATTTTTTTCTATATGTAGTGCATCTGCTGAATGTTGGCTTTAACCCCCAGTTGTTAAGTATGGTGGAGGATCCCTACAGTATTAAAGAGAATATAACTTACACTAACTATTCTGCATGTTTGTGTAATAACAACATAAATAAAGCTCATTTTACAGTAGCAGATACAAACCCCATGTCCAGAAACCAGTTTTACCAAAGATATATGAGAGCTTGACAATCTAATTGCATTAAACTTTGGAAAAATGTGTTTTAAAAAAAGGATAAGTATTTGAATCCTGAATATTTGGATCTGGGTTTTGTAATCCAATTGACCCTCAGAATTAAATGCTTCAGCTGGGTTTTTTATAGCTTGAAGCAGAAGTCTGGGATAGGTTTAATACCAAATAACGGGATAATTTTATCCCACATTAAGAGCTGTTGAGGACAAACTGTACAAAAACGACAAAATAAATAAATAAAAACACACTTATAAAGTAATCATTTAATCTTACATTCTACATGCTGTTTTTAAAATAATATCCATCAAATCATAGATTAACAGAAGGTAAAATACAGCTGATTGCTCTGTTCTAATTAGTTCAAATAACAAATCAGCTTTCAGAGTGAAACAAACAAAGATGATAACTCTAAAACCAAAATGATTTGAAACACACTGGGTTTAGAAAGGAGTGAAATGTTGTAGCAAACTTATATTCACATTTTCCACTTACTGAAATTACTTTAAAAAAAAAACAACAACAACTGAGAAAAGCTCGTCAGTTACAGGTATTTAAGCTTCATCAGAAATAATCCCAGCTTCATTTATTTTGTTTTAATAGGAAAATTCGGCTCTTTAGCTCTTTAATTCTTAAGTGTGCGTAAATGAAACATTTTTATTATAAGAAGAGTTTTTATAATTGTTTTTATAATTTATATTGTTTTTATAATTGTATGCTGAAGGAGAATAAAACTATTTCTGTGTTAAAGCGGTTCATTATCGAACAGATTCTTTCATTGACAAATAAGTGCTATACTAGCTTCTGTCCAGCAGATGGCCTCATAGGGATATTACAAAGGTGGAGAAATCCTGATCTAAAATCCTTATTCTAATCACTTTCTGCATCAGCTTTATCCAGCCTCAAAGTGTTTTAAAAACTGAGACAAAATCTGAGAGACATTTGATCCTGGATGAGAAATTTGGTGATTGCATTATCCAATCTGGATTAATCTGAATCAGGTTTAATAGCTTTTTCATACAGAAAAGGACTTAAACTGAAGAAGCCATTTGAACCAAAACATACTTTTAGCTCCAGGCTTTTATTCTCATCATCTAGGTTCAATTGAAGAACATTAAATACAGAAGAAAATGTTTAAAAAAAATTAAAAAAAAAAAAAAAAAAAAAAAAAAAAAAAAAAAAAAACAACAAAACATGTGTTTTCCATGGTGTTCATAATGTATGTGTGTGTGGATGAAAATCAATCATGCTCGACATTTCCTGATTCACCAGGGTCTCGTAAAACGAAATCCAAAATTTAAAACAGATCTTAACCCTGTAAAGCCTGACTCATCAAAAAATAGTCAGAAAATTCTACTTTTTTGAAACTGAGATCATTAGGCCATCTTTACTCAAAATCCAAAAAAAATTGCCATATTATTTTATTATATTTTTGTATCACACTTGATACATTAAGCATTTTGGCAACTTTTGGCTTCGTACCTTATATGCCTGCAGTATCGAATTTGATACACACATTTTAACACAATTTAATAATTGTAATACAAATAATTACTTATTAAGTTAGTGTGCATTGTTTAAATAGAGAAAATATTTATTATTAAAAATGAGCAACAAAATAAATATTATTTTTACCCTAACATCTTAAAAATGAGCAAAGATCTTCCTACAGAAAACGTGTGGATGAAGCATGACACCAGCCATTTTGAGAAGGTCAAATAAACCCCTTCCACTACCTGCAGTATAGTGAATATCCACTAGAGGGAATAATATATGTGTCAGATCATATACAACAGGTGTTTAAGGAAAGTATTGATCACATTGATAAGTTAAAGGTCTTAGAAACCCACGTATCAAATATAATACAAATGGTCTTATAGGGTTAAAGAATCAGGAGCTGCACGTCATTTTTACAAGATGCCACTAGGTGTCTCTATAGCCTCTTCAAATACAACAAAATAAGTCTGTCGCTATAGATCATTTGGGTAAGATTTGTTTAATTATACCAACCCAATGTAAGTCCATTTCACAGTAATATTAATAGTTCCATATCTGAAATATAAAAATGTACCCAAAAAGTCTCCAACACCACACTGAAGTCTTATTGAAGCAGCAGGTGTGTTCAAATTCAGTGGTGGTTCTGTCGCTAAAAAGCAGTTGTTGTCTGTTAGCATTTCTGGGGAGAGGAATTCATTGGTTAATGTTGATGTTCCACAGAATTAAAGATGATGACGTTTGGTGGAGATCCAGTCCCTAAAACAAGCAAACCTGACGCTCAGGAAACCTCAACAAACCCTGAGACCAGGATAAGGCCTGGGAAACCCAGTGAGGTCCAGCAATGCATACAGACGCTCTGAAACTAAACAAAGCCTACAAACACACAAAGCCTAAGTATGGATCTGATAAGTATGATATGTGCAGAATAAAAGTCAATTTAATTTTTCAAGGAATCGAGGAATTTCAGCCTAAATTGAAGATCCCTCAGACTGAACCAAATCATGAACCGTCATTCATCAATAGCTGATAGAAGCACATTTACATATTTAACAGATGGCCTCATCCAGAGCAATTTACAATCCATAGATAGATTCTTAGAATCCAAGCAATTTTGCGTTAAGGCCCTGGATCAAGGATCCAACAGCTTGGCAGAGGTGGGATTTGAACCCTGGCCCTTCTGGTCCATAGTCCAGTATCTTATCTGCTAGGCTACCACAGTCCATGGGCTCTGGAATACTTTATCAAACCTTTATCAAGCTCTACAATCCAGGCCTGACAATGTATAAAAACTGAACATTTTTTGAAGAGCAGCTCATTTTTGTACGATGCCCTGGCAATGTGTTCTTATTACCATGCAGAATTGCTGGAGCGGGTCCAGGTTGTTTCCAGGACAGGAGACAAGCAGATATTAATAACGGGTCACCTCGTGCCAACCAGAAGCTTTTATCTTTTCTTCTTCTTCATCATCATGAACTCGGCTTCAGATTGGTACGAGCATAAAGGGTACAGCAGGATGCAATGCCTTGTGGGAAGCAGGTTGGCAAGGGCAGGTTTGATTCAGATAAGGAGGAGAAGGAGGAGGAAGAACTTACTGATGACAGTGTTGCCAGATTTGGCAGATTTCCTCTTGCTTTGCTTTTTCCATTCATTCTAGGATGAAATTCTGGGAATGACCAGCAGGATAGGGTGTAAGGCGCTCTCAGGATGAACACATACACACACTCCATCACTCTAGGACACTTTAGAGACACTGGCTGACCCAACATGGGAGAACAAGCAAAATCCACACAAACAGCAGCCAAAACCCCAGACTCAAACCCAGACCTTAGGAGCTGTGATGTGGCAGTGCTAACCACTGTGCCACCATGACATCCCTTTATATAAGGGAGAACCCAGGATGCAGACATCAACATGCTCTAGAAGTTTGTCCATTACAGGAGACTATAAGTGATGCCCAACCTGTTCCAAAGGCATAACCGGGGCCACCAAGGCACTGACCCATCAAAGCCTGAACTCCACAGGACCTCTGAAGCTGGCACACATTCATTAAGTCCTGCAAGATGCTTGGTGGGGCCACAGACTTGGAGAATTTGGAGGCCAGGGCAACACTTTGAGCTTTTTATCACATTCCACAGACAAGGGAATACTGTCCCAAAGTAGAGGTGCATGGGATCTGGAGCAAGGTTTATGTAGATGGTATGTACCAAAGAAACGTTCAGCTGAAAGCTGCGACCCAAGGTTTACATCAGCTGGCAGTGGGTTTAATGTTATGGCTGAACTGACCCCAACCCTGGACGGTATGCTGGCTGGCTTATACCTCACCTTGAGTCCATCTTCTATAGAGGTGTTCCAGACCTGTGCCCAGACATGCTCCGCCAACCCTGTTCTGTGGCTTCCACTGCATCGACCTGGTTCTCTCTCTCCTACAGAAAAGCATAATAGATACCAAAACTTAGTCACCTCATGTTTAAGGCAGTAATAACTCCAGGTTCCTGCAGATGGCGCTACACAAGGATGATCCGGCTATAAATAACATGGCCATAATTGGTGCCTCCTTCAGCTGCTTTCATACTGACCTTACGATTGGCATCAGAGTTCATATAGGGAGTGAATGGGCTCAACTGGGGCAGGTTTACATTTCTAATGTTTTTAATTTACTGTTTATTAAACAATAAAAGCCTTCCCTATTAGTGTTAGTAGCGGTAGTGTTATTCAAAGTCAGATTAATAGAGATTTTTCCACAGGAACATATTTAGATTATCCTCTATTATCTATTACCAAACTGAGCAAGCTTAGGGAGAGAGTGGAAAAGAAAAACTCCATAAACATTATAAGGAAGAAACCATGTTCGGAACATATAGAAATAAAAGTGAAAACTAAACGTGGATAAACAAGATTCAGAACTTTGTCATTTATGTTTTAGTTTATTTAGGTCACAGTTAGCTCCCAAATTAATTCCAAGTAATTTTTTTTTATATATATATTCTTACTTTCTTTGTGAAAAAAATGGTTCTTCGACAAATATTTTCCATCATGCATTTTGTGAACGCAGTTAAATGTGAGCACCCATGAAAAATGTTCTATAGAATTTAGATCCATGAAGTATAGCCATAAATTCCAAACAAACTCTATGGTAGATGTTAACTTTTTCTTTAAAAGTGTGATAAATTTCAATGCTTCACCTCGTCGAGTCTTACACTCTAAATGTGACTTTATCTTAAGCTTAAGACAACATGTAAAAGCGCAATATTATCATGACTATCATTTGTTCTTAGAATCGTTTTTAAGTTTCAGCAATATTTTTTTTTCTTTGTAAGAAGGATGTTAAAGTCCCCCTCTAGTGGTCATATCTACTTAAGCTGAATGGATATAGTGGAGTAAATAGTGTTGAATGCCACTGAACGTTTA
>JAVSBU010351569.1:0-10060 GCA_033118015.1 Loricariichthys derbyi
AAGTGCTCAGCACCTCTGGGAACTCCCTCAGTACTGTTGTTAAACCATTTGAGGTGATTATTGGTGTTTGTACTCATGAAGCTGATTGACAGAATGTAAGAATGTACAAACGGATGCTTATAGTTTGCAGAGCTGGACTTACATCTGCTCATAATTTCGTCTATAATCCTGTTTTGTTTACCCATGATACGGTTCATTTCATAAAGCAGGAATATGAAGCAGTTTCTCTCTGGTCTTTATCCGCTAGTTGAGGCTTGATGCATTTAGAAAGCGATTCAACCCAGATGCAAATTTGACCAAATCGCAGGAAGTAAACCAACACCGCTATGTATTATGGGGTGTGGGATTCGTGTCTCACATGAAAGGAGGTTAGGAAACCGAGGTCTACGAGAGAAAATAAGCTGTGGAGAAGCTGGATATCATCGGGACTGCCTGTGGTTTACAGATATGCTGATGTTGGGAAGTTTGATAGCCACGGTTTATATGTTGTGTCACAGGATCTCTGATTAATGAATGTAAGACGTTTGAATTATGCAGAATCTGATTATTGTATAATTCTCACTACTGGCCGTGAAATAAATAACATATCAATCAGATCTTGCCTCTCAGAGCTAAGAAGCAGCAGCTGGAAAACAACAGTTACTCAGGACCTCGGTTGGCTTGAACAAGTCTGAAGATTCTCAGTCGTCCAGGTCACAGTAAACACGGGTGATAGAAGAGAGCAACTGGACTTGCTTGGAGATTCTTCAATTCTTCTTCAGATGAGAGGTGAAACGTCTTCAAGAATCTACAAGCAAGTCCAATTGCTCTGTTTTACCACCCACGGTTGGCTTGCAACGTGAAAGTTGGGCGGTGCAATTACAGGGCCCTGTGATGGACAGGCATCCCACCGGCCATCAATGAATTCCAGAATAGGCTCCAGATCCTGACAAGCACTTTTTAGATAACTTATCTATAAAACCTTAGTAACCCAGTTCTTGTGGACATGCCTTGGAACGATTCACTGTCTAAAATGTAAGGCCAAAACATAACCAGTCCAACATGACAGGGAAACTGGGATAAAAACTGCTTGAGTGGAAGTCAGGGATTGGTCACTGTATTAAGACCCTTTAAGTATGCTTGCTTTTGTGAAGCAGCTGGGGCCAAGGCGGAGCTGGAAGAGTCATTTGTTTAGGTTCTTTTTGCACAGCCTTGACTAGTGATATCGCAGTGAGAATGAGGAAGCACTGGATAGGAGAATGTCATGCTTTACTTATGCTAAACAAAAGAAGGACCGCTATGAAAAGCAAACAGGTTATAGTCCCACACTGTGATACGGTGAGACTGATTTGACCTGGAGGTCCACTGCACCAAATCACTCGCCACATTTCACTCATGAAAGTCTTTAGCCAAGCGTAAATGTCGGTGACGTCTCTAAGTGGATGACTGGGTTCAAAGTGCCCAAGCCACCCACTAAAGCAAAAAATACAGACTACACACTCAGTCCTCAAATTTCATTGCAGTGACTGCAAAATCCAACCAACCTGGTGCTACCTACAACCACAAAGAAGAACTGTGTTGGCACGACTAGTTAACACTTCCTGAGAGGCAAAGTCCTTTGTTCACAATGAGACAACAGCTGCATTAGCAAAGCTGTTACTCTTTCCTTCATTCCAACAGTTACACCAGTGCCCATAACCTGAAGTATTAAAGGTAGACATCACAAATAAGGACAAAAAACGTCCGCACCCAGAGACAGCGCTTAATCACTGTGTATGTAAAGTGAATAACGAGCCAGACAGTCCAGCCAAAAACAGGATCCTGATCAGACCACACAGACTTGTGTAAAGCATAGCCAGAATCGAACTATACATCTACAAGCTGTACCTGCATACACCTGTATTAGCGCAAACATGCCAGGGCACTGCAGTGCTATGAATAATATCTGCTCAGTTGACGTCCTATGGACTAGGAAGGGCAGATACGTCGTGATAAGCTGCACCTGAGTAAATGAATACCTATAAACAGTGTTCCCAGTAAACTGGAACATGAGCTAGGTGAGAGAGAGCTGTTAGTGTTTGCTCCTTCTTTCAAGAATATTCCAAATCGGAATTCGATTGCGAGAACGGATTTTGACCTCAGCACTTTTACCCAGTGACCATCCTTGGTGAGGCATCTTGCGTGGGTGGTTCTGTACAGATACAGTTTCCAATCTATATAAATGCTTATATGACAGGTTCATGAATCCTGGAGATGATCCATCGACCAGCCTCCATTCTCTAAAAAACAGCAAATCATTTGTGTGTGTGTGTGTGTGTGTGTGTGTGTGTCAGGAAGCACCACCAAGACTTGAACCCAGGTCTGTGTGGGGATGGGCTAAGCTGTGGCTGTGTATTAAGAACAGCAAGAGATGCACTAATGAAGATCTATATAGTAATTTGCATCCTCTTTTTTTTGCTGACCACTGAGGATGGAAGCATTTTTTTTAAATAGTAAGCAATATGTATTGGCCTGAGGTTATACATTTGTCTCTAAGGTCAATGTCCACATAACTGAAAAGTACTGTGGACGGCACGCCTCACAGCTCTGAGATCCGCGGTTCGATCCCAACCGCTGGCTCCTCCTAGGTGGAGTTTGCATGTTCTCCCCCCACAATCTCCTCCCACAGTCCAAAGACATGTTAGGTTAATTGGCATTTCCAAAGTGCCCTTACTTGTATGAGTAGTATGTGCTCTTATGATAGACTGGCACCCAGTCTAGGGTTGTTCCTGCCTTGCGTCCTGTGTTGCCAGCTAGTCTCCAGCTTTCCCGCGAGCCTGACCAAGATAAATTGGATAAGACAATGAATTAATAAATAAATTTGCACTGAAAGACACGGAGAGCGTGAAAACGAACGGCTCGATCCCAAAAAGCATCCGTTTGCTCCTGAGAGTGAGCTACGTGCAGCCTACAATCCGTTATCGGAAGGGCACAAAAATAGGGAATGTGGAGCTGTTTGGGATTCGGCCGTGTCGAAAGTCAAAACGAGCGCTTTCTCGTAACGGTTCTCCCACCAAGTTCAATAACAACTTAACAGAGCGACACTGTGTGCTTAAACTACCTATAAATACAACGACACAATATAACGCTGTTGAAAACACAAGCACTGTCAAGTTTTTCGGCCACAAACTTACCCGCTGATGCCTTCCTCCCTCTCTCTCGCTCCCTTAGTGGTGCGCGAGACTCCTGCTCTCTCTCTCTCACTCTCACGAGAACTTTATTAGCTGAACTTCCTGCACAGAACAGTCACAGCGAATAAAGGGACGAATAAACTGAGCTCTGACTCTGCGCTCCCTTCACACGGAAAGCAGACACGAAACGGCATGAAAACTTTAGTTTCCGCCTCTCTTCACCGCTCTTCCTTTTCCTCTCCCTAAACTCCCTCCGCGCGGATCACAAACACTCAACTTCCGCAATGCTGTGCGTGCGTCATGAGGTTTGGCGTAAAGCGCGAGCGCCTGCACCTGGTCCAACCAAGCGCGTGGCGCCTGCACACCTGTATGAGAGGATTCCACCTCCAAATAAACTTAAAAATAACAAATCTGTCAGGAATAATAAATGGAATAAAAACCACCACAACAATAATCATGTTAGTAATAATGTCAATATAAATATAATGACAATGCTAATTAGAACAACAACAATAAATTATTATTATTATTATTATTATTATTATTATTATTATTATAAGATTGCATTACAGTGATTTACTAACAACAACAAAATGAGTAATGGTGATAATGAAACAAAAACAATAAATAATAATTTTACTAATATGAGTAATAACAACAACAATACAAAGAACAATGTGAGTAATTGTTTTATTAATAATAATAATAATAATAATAATAATAATAATAAGATCACTATAATTTACAATAACTATAAAATGAGTAATAGTAAAAATGCTAATGCAACTTACTAATTACTAATAATAATAACAACAAAAACCCACAACAACAATAATAATGTTAGTAACAATGTTATTGTAAGCATCACAGTAATGATAATTATAACAATAATCTTCTTCTTCTTTTGGCACAGCAAGTCATCCTCCTTCATCTCACTCTGTCCTCACACCAACTACTTCCATGTCCTCTCTAACTGCATCCCTATGTCTCCTCTTCATTTTTTTCCCTGGTAACTGCATTTCTAACATCCTTCTACCATTATATTCACTGTCCCTACTCTGGACATGTCCAAACCATCTCAGTCTGTCCACTCTAACTTTATCTCCTAGTTGTTTAACCTGTGCTGTACCTCTGATGATCTCATTCTTAACTTTTCATTTCTAACACTCCCAAGGAGAATCCCAACATCTTTAGCTCTGCAATAATAATAACAATAATATCACTAGTAGAAAAATACAATACTACTAGTTAACCGGCTAACTACTTAACAATAAAAAATTGTAAAAAATGTGCAGGCATCATTTGGTGTCACCTGAAGCAAGCAGATGTGCGGACTTGGAAGTGATCTATTCCACATCTATATTTATATAGACTCAGCAACCCACTCCTGAAGAAACTTGAGGTAATCTGGTGGATACCCACTGAGATCAGAACCTGTATGGCACACAGCCCAAACTTCAGGGATATCAACATGCCCATCTGCAAATTACACATGCCAGGAAACCTTCACTGCTGGACCATACATGCTCCAAAGCTCAACCCTCCTCATCAGAGGCAGGCCCAATCATGGTAGAGTAACACTGGGGGCAGTCTTTACCTGCTGAGCCACTCTGGGCCGTATCCTGCCTCTGGTGAGGTGAGGTGAGGTGAGGTCTGTTGAATGTAGTGTTCTGTTGTGGTTAACTGGCTCTATTAAGTCCAGCCCTTTCAGTTCCCTGTTACCACATCATAAAGTCCAGGCTGATTTCCTATTCCTTAAGTCCAGGTCACCAGTGGATAAAATATCTTAAATACCTATCTAGTAAAAGGAGCACTGCACTGCAACAGAGATCCTAACTGGGGCCTGAGATGGACTGGCATCCCGTCCAGGGCTTGATTCTGCCTCAAACCTTCTTTAATCCTAACCAGGATAAATGGAGACTCTTTATTCAATCTCATAGTGTATTATTTCTGCTACAAAAATGTTAAGTGGCTTAACTGAGGGAACATTAGCTGTAGATGAATGGTTTTAATGTGTTTTAAGCAACATAATTAACAAACTTTAACCTTTAACTTTAAATGTATTTTCCTGAAGGCAAGCTGTTTGTTGTTTAACACTAACAGCCTGACCTTTAGAACAATATTGTTACTCAATGACAAACGCTAGCCTAATATTTCCCACCTGTCTCCACATCATGCTTTCTGATTGGCTGCGAGTATGTTCACGCATGCACATTATCCAATCGAAAGGCTGCTTGTTTCAGGCCAATAACCAATCGCCGGAGACTAGTCAGAAAACGGGTAGGCAAAAGACACGAATGGCTACTTTTCCGCAATGGGCGTGTAATCGCGCCTTCCTTTAAGCTCATTGGGTTTTACAGTAATCACGTGACGTTACGTGCTGCAATTCCTCCTTTCTATTGGTTGGAAGAGGAAGCAGCTTGACACTTCAGTTTTTTTGATTTGCACTCTGCTTTGTTTTGGTGAGACTGACTTCATTTATAGCCTTAAAGCTGTCGGTAAATGGTTCAGCGTTTAATTAACCGCTTTTAATAATTTTTTATTGAAGTTTCTCTCTCCGCTTTGCAGTAAAGGACATAAAGGTTGCTTATTAAAGATACAATGCTATAAATTCTGGGATTAACAGACAATAAACATTAATTACATTATCACAAGGTAAGAGAATGATCTTACAAAAGTGTACAGGTGTTTATAATACATAAAAACACTGAATATGATTATAAAATCATCTTTTAAGAGTAGAGAATGCGCTTGGTTTTGCTCGAATCAAAATGAACCGATTCCTCAGAACAGACTCTGTGTCGATTCCCAGACTTGACACGTGACCTGATATAACAGATTGTCAGCTTAATTAAAGTTTAAACAAGGGGTACTTGCTGAGGATGTCTTGTGGTAGCTGATCTATCTAGTGTGGTGGAAAAGATAGAAATTAGATGGACAAGGGTAACCATTATGAAAACACAGGGATGAGCCTCACCTCGGGCAAGGCCTGTGACCCACAATTGCTGTGAAAGATCTCAGATGGCTGAAAGTTTCAGTGAAACCATTGATAGATATGAACACATATCTCCCCCAGAGCCTCCTCTCTGTGCTCTTCGTCCCTGGCTGAATGCTCCGGGCTTTACCTCGACTTAGAGGAGCTGTGGGGAGGATTCATCGTCTGGCAGCTCACATCACCAACATGGCCCAGAATGGCAGCGCCTCATCTTCTGGGAACGATGGACCGGTCACAGCCGCTATCTTGATCATCGGGGATGAGATCCTAAAGGTGAGACGGCTACATAGCGTGGCAGCATTAATGCCCAAGCTGGGTGAGCGTTACAGATGCTGTGAGCCTATTGTACTTTATCGCTCAATTTAAACCGTTTAAACTTTACAGTATGGTACTTATTTGTGTTAAGCTTCATGTTTTGCTCTCTAGGGTCACACGCCGGACACAAACAGCACCTTCCTGTGCCGCGGCTTGCGTAAGCTGGGGGTCAGCGTCCAGCGCATCACGGTGATTCCTGATCTGCAGGATGTCATCGCAAAGGAGGTGGCCGAGCTGTCGCCCACCGTCACCCACCTGATCACAGCAGGTGGTGTCGGGCCCACGCACGACGACGTGACCTTCGAAGCTGTGGCGCTGGCATTTGGCGAGAGCCTGTACGCCCACCCAGAGCTCACCCGTCTCCTGCAGCAGTTCTTCGGCAACGTAGACTCTGGCAGCGCCAAAATGAAACTGGCCACCGTTCCGGTATCTGCCAAGCTGAACTATGGTCGCAACCCACAGACAGGAGAACCACTACGTTACCCGCTGGTCAGCGTACGGAACGTCTATATGTTCCCCGGCATCCCCACGCTCCTGGAGCGCACCTTTAATGGCCTGACGCATCTCTTCGCCAGCCCGGGCATGGCTTTCTACACTCGGCAGGTGTTTGTAGATGCAGACGAAACGGAAATCGCAGCCACACTGACAAGACTGCAGTCAGAATGGGGCAAAAGAGTGATGCTCGGGTCATACCCCGACTGGCTAAGCAACTACTTCCGTGTTAGGCTGGTGCTCGACTCAGGCAGTTCTGAGGAGGTAGAGAGGGCACAGGCCCAACTGGAGGAGGAGCTTCCTAAAGGGAGCGTGGTGCGACTGGTCCCAGATCCTGTAGCCATCGCCCCTCAGGAGGTCTACTCGGTCTCTAGTAGTGGTAACTATAATTTAATATTATTAAATTAAACAAATACTCGGGTGGTGCAGTGATATTCCACAAGCCTAGAACTGCAGAGTCCTGGGTTTGAGACTCAGTGGTGCCTTCAGGCCAGGTTGGGTGGCACACAGGAGCAATTGGCGGTGTCTTATTGAAGGGTGGCTGGCTGGACCCTGTGATGGACTGGCCTGCTGTACCAAAGAACAGGTTCTGGACCCCATCCAAACAACCCCCCACCCCTGACCCTGACCAGTATGAAGGAGGAGGGGTTAAGAAATAAGAAGACATGAATACAGATTACAGTTTTCCTAATTCCCCACTTTAGTATATGGGGCATTTCAATGGTGTTCTGAATGGTGGTAGTACAAATAAAGGAGACCTTCATTGTTACCGAGGCCAAGCCCAACCCAATCTGCAGATTCACAGCTCTAGCCTGAGAGCAAAATAGTCTCGATTGCGATAATTTTTTAAACTTTTGTACGTTACAATTTCAGTGCATGACGTTCCTTTTGTTTTGGTACCTCTGACATGTACTCTGTTAACCAATCAGGTTCGATTTGCCCCTCCCCCTATCAGCTACGTACACGTCTATAGTACATAGATAATTAAAGTATCCAGAATGTAGTGTAAATATGAAGCAATCCAGCCGATTACTTTAAAAAAACAATGACAGAGAGGAAACAGATAGGACCATCGATTAATATAAAAAATGGGTGCAACCAACTGAGAAAGTCATGTGACACCAGCACGACCAGTGGTAAAAATAAGTCCAGTGCCTTAACATTTATTTATTGACTTATTTGTTATATGTTTAGTTATTTATTGGATTGAACTATTGGTTTGCATCAGTTTCTGTCAGTTATTGTAGCATAGTACATCATTTCTTCAAATATTTGGCAGTTTCTCCACTGGGGGAGAAGGTGGCTGCGGCGCTGAGGACGATTGAGACGGCGCTGGATCAGTATCCAACGGATCAGATCTGTGTCGGCTTTAACGGAGGCAAAGACTGCACGGTGCTTCTTCATCTCTACTGCGCTGCCCTGAAACGGTGAGCCAATCTGAGCAATTGTTAAAGTCAAATTCATTTCTATAGTCTCAAAGCAGTTTTACAATTACAGATTATCTTCTAATATCAATTAATTAATTTAATTTTAATAAACTGAGCAAGCCTTGGGAGAGACAGTGGCAAGGAAAAACTCCCTAAATGTTATAAGAAGAATCCTTGGTAGAAATAAGACACAAAAAAATGGGACCCAAACCTCCTTGGGTGGCTTAGATGATTGTCACTGACTTCTCAGATTTGTGCCACTTGTTCTATCCAGTCCTTTATATTTTCGAAATGACTGGGGCGGGGTCTCGAAAATATTCTTATCTACAAAAGGGGGCCTACAGAAAAAGTTTGGGAACTACTACCCTGACAGTCACACTGATTTGGATATTACACAATGGACGAGGTGCAAAGGACATTCATATTTTATTTGCTTAATTCTACTCAGGGTCACAGGAAAGCCAGTGACACAGGGCGCAAGGCAGGAACAACTCTAGACAGGGCGCCACTCCATCGTAGGGCACATCCACTCACACTGATACAATAGGGACACTTTTGGAAACCCTCACAGACACAGGGAGAACATGCAAACCCCACACAGATGGAGCCTGGGGTAGGGATGGAACCTAGGATCTCAGAGCTGTGAGGTGACAGTGCTAACCACCATACCACTGTGCTGCCGGTGCACAAGATGCAAAGAGAAGTTTGACACGTCTCTTGGAACCACCTGAAAAGGAAGCACCACAAAGAGTACCCCGAAAGCCAGATAACACAGGGACCTCATCGTTTTTCTCCTCAAGTACACGATGGTCAAGAAAACAGTGCAAAACGAGCTGATTCTCTCTACTGCTTAACACCTTCGATTAATTCCTCTGATGTTCACAAAATACGGTCAAGATCAAATAAAAAATAAGTGAAGTCCATGTTTTTGGACACTACTGTTGATTTACTTTGTATCTGAACGTCAGGACCATATTTAATTTTATTATATTGTTGTTATTATGATATTATTGGTAGACACCTAGAAGACGGAGGTGACGTTTTTGTTGATTTGCACTTTTAAAAAAATCAGCCAAAAATCCTGCCTGAGTTCTCACTGATATTTCAGTTCTTTTGCTGAGCTACATTTTTATTAGTTCAGTAGAGAAAAGGGTTTCGTTGTTGCTGTGTTCAGTCAGTTCCTCGAAAGCAAATGTGAGAAATGATCATGATCCTGAAAGAAACAATGATAGGAAAAGTGTACAGATAAACAATGCTCATTATTCACATTGTGAGTTGAATGTGTCATTGCATCCCTATTAACCACTGATTAAAAGCAAAGTGGAGGCTGTAGGTCGAAGTAAGAGGCCATTCACAGGGCTTTCAAATCGTTTTGGAGTAGCAGGGTTACATGCCAAAGTAGCAGGCACCTTATCATAGTTATGACTAACACCTAGTGGGAAATATATGAAATTCTTCTTCTTCTTTCGGCTTTTCCCTTTTCAGGGGTCTACACAGCGAGTCATCCTCCTCCATCTCACTCTGTCATCAGCATCCTCTATCCTCACACCAACTACTTCCATGTCCTCTCTAACTGCCTCCATATATGTCCTCTTTGATCTTCCTCTTTATCTTTTTCCTGGTAACTGCATTTCTAACATCCTTCTACCAATATACCCACTGTCCCTCCTCTGGACATGTCC
>JAVSBU010351579.1:0-10060 GCA_033118015.1 Loricariichthys derbyi
CCACTTACAACGTTACTGTGATAAAAAGAAGCCTTATGTTAGAACCACCCACAGAAGCTCCGCCCACTTCTCTGGGTCAGAGCCATCTGGGATGGACCATCACCCAGTGGGAACGGGGATTGGGCTCAGAACCATCAGTGTAACAGATTTTTTGGAAGAAATAGACGCCATGTTTTCTGGACCAAAATTGAAAAAAGAAACCAGACTGTTATAGCAGCAAGTCCAAAAGCCCGTCTCTATCATGGTATGGGGTCAGGTCCGGGCACTTTACACTCCTGGGATGCATCATTAATGCAAAAAAGTACAGTGAGATTTTAGAGCAACATAAACTGCCTTTAAGACGAGATCTTTAACAAGTTCATGCATTTATCAACTAGGCAATGCAAAACCACATGCTGCTCACGTTATAAAGGCACAGCTGTGGAAGAAGAGGGTACAAAGAATGGACCGCAGTCCTGACCTGTCTCTTATAGAGAATGTGTGGAGTGTTAAAATGTCTTTTAAGTGTTGTGATATGGAATGCAAACATTATAAAGTGGTAAATTCTTTACTGCCCAACCTTTTTGAGGAATTTGCTGCAGGTCTAAAATGTAGGAATGGATGTTTATTAATGAATGGAATGAAGTTTACCAGGAAAAAAACATGAAATATATTCTGTTCAATTGGGTTTACTGCAAAGAAATAAAAGCCAAGATGAGGAGCTCTTAACCTCAATAAAGTACATCTGTTTTAAAAATGCAGTTAGAAATGCCTTTTAAGCAATTACTTTCACTTTAAGTGCGTTTAGTAGCATGAACTTTTGTAGTTGAATAATATAAGCCGTACTATACAGCCTAAATTTTCCTTGAAAATGTTTTAATCGGACTAGCAGTATTTTTAATTTATTTTGTGCTTCTGTCACCTCTCTTAATAAATCCTACAGCAGCTCTGACTTTCTCTGTTTAACATCTGTCTCTACTTTTACTAAAGCAGTATTGCTTGCCCATGACTAATTGTTTCAGGCAAATTAGAAGAGGTCTTACTTGTTGTACCAGTAGTAGATGGTAATTATGCAAACGGTGGTAATGACACATAAGATGGGAATGATGATTATGAGAATGTTCATCGGAGGCGAAGCTGCAGAACAGAAAAACATGTTCCAGTCAAATGGTTTGAAATAATTTTTAATAATTTTACACATGGTTAATTTAACTTACTTGTAGTGAAGTAATATGGTTCACTGTAATCACTGTAAGTTGAATTATTGCTGTATTCTGATTTCACTCTCACTCTCATGACGTATTTGGTATTAGGTTGAAGATTGCTGCGCACCATCTCATCTGATGTACAGCCTCTTTCCAGTATCTTTGTCGTCTGTGTGAATAAACAGCAAACAAATTCAGTAATGGTCGATGGGTAATGAAATGCGACTCATATTAGAATAGATTAGATTATTAGCTCGCTCACCCAGTCTGGGTTTCCTTCAGCTCTGTAGCTGAGCTCAGGACGAAGGCTTTCTCTAAAACTTTTCATGACCTCTGGATAGTTGGTGTTCAGTGTGATTATAAAATTTCCCCGTTCTGTCTGATTGACTGATGTGATGATCGGCTGTTTGGGTTTAACTGTTAAAAAAACCCCGTATTTACCATAATTATGTGAATGAAGCCACATTTGCATAGTGGTTCAACACAACATGGTCCAACAGAATTTGTGGTTTGGCTGCTGGTATGCAGGGTCGGGTATCGTTTGCATTTTATCAATTATGATTCTGCTGATCTATTTCAATTTTTAATTCCAAAATGGTGAAAAAAAAGGTTTGGGTATTAAAAAAAAGGTTTATTTTTACATACATGTTAGCTTTTTCATTGCTAACTGAGAGAAGGTAACTTTTCTAAACTTGCTCCTCAACTTTGGAATTCATTCCCTCTGCTGCTTAAACAGTCTGATTCTTTCTCTTTCCTCAAATCCAATCTTAAATCTCATCTTTGTACTTGGATATAACCCTAAAACTGTTTCTCCTTCGGTCTGTCTTTGTCTAGTACACTGTTTTTGTGCTATGAGAGCGCAATCTCTCGAACCCAGTATTCAAAATGGAGACAAACTTTTGAAGGTCCATCTTCTGTTAATGCACCAGTCCTGGCAGATTAGTGCCTCTTTAATAACGACCTTTTTTACACAAATTGCAGACATGTATTTAAAGTATTAAATTAGTGGGAAATAAGTGGAATTAAAATTCTTGGTTCATGGTGCATGTAATTTTGGAACCGGTTCTGAATCCTAACCCTACTGGTACGTTGGTCAACTACCATGATTCCATATTCCACAAACCTCCATCTGGTGGTGAAGTTGGTGAGATGGAGATTGTCCGGTACCAAATCTTGCACACACCAAACAAAACTGAATGATGCCAATGGACACAACCATTCAAAGGCAGATTGATTTAGGCCACCTTTTGCAATAGAACATTGTCTCAAAGCAGTTTTACAATTATAGATTATCCTCTAATAGATAAAGCCAATCCCAAACTGGCAAGGAAAAATTCCCTAAACATTATAAGGAAGAAACCTTGGAGGTCCAACACCCAAAAATGGACCAAATCTCTTTGGGTGGCCTAGACGAGATATATGAGGTTATCTAATTAATAAGTTGTAATAATGTAAATAAACAAAAGCTAAATGAATAGCTGATCCTAATACAAATCCTAATGAGCATTTTAAACAATGCATTAATGAAATGTTTGAACATGACTTACTGGTGTCCACAATATGGATTTCCTTAGTACCCAAAATGCTTCCACCTCTCAGCACGTTGACTTTGAAAATCTCCCCGACGTTAAACTGTGCTTTCATGGTGCACCAGCATGTGCTTGGATCGCTCGCCTCAAAAGTGCATGAGTACGGCCTGCAAAATAGAACCATACGGCGTGTTAAAGGTGTACGGTGGTCGAACTGTATGGCATTAAAGGTGTGATGTGTCAGAGGAACTGGTGGACTCACACGTCTTTAATCTTTTCGATGGACACGTTGAGCTTGTATTCGGAGCAAAAGCTGGCTTCGGCTAAGGGCAGGCTGCACATCATCTCCGTCTCATAATCGTTGAGGCAGTTCAGATCCAGTTCTTAAGATGTCAGAAACATCAGATCTGCATCAGATTATATCTGGCGATCTTATGACACTTATGAATGGTGTGATCGGCTTAAAATGTTCCATTTACACCATTTAGCAGATGCTCTTACCCAGAGGCCTAGGAACCATGCTCAGTACCAGCCAGTTTGAGGAAGAGAGGGTAGAATTTACATGAAGAAGCTAGTGGAATCCTAAACTGACAGGACCAGTCATGGTAAGGGTGTGGATGGGCGTGAACAAGAATTAGAAATGTTACAAGTATTAGGAAACATGAGCTACTGACCAGGGTGCCACCTGAACAAAGACTTTTGTCTTGGCACCTATTTAAAGAATAAGCGAGCAGGGTACTGTGTTATAAGGATGTTATCACTGTGGTGATGTGACAAGTCAGTGAGCGGCCATCCGGGAAATGTTTAAAGACGTTTTGAGTTGATGATGAACTTAAAGTTTATCAGATCCTAAGGTTTAAAGCCTGACCACGTGTAGTAAATATTATCAAATTAAATCTGTACCATGGCCAGTATAAACATGTTTCACTCTATATTAGTGCTGTCAAGTGATTCACATATTTCATCACAGTCTGGCTGGCATGGGCACGCTATGCCAATTACAGCATCAGTGCATGGCTAATGTCATATTTAGTGGGTTTGTCATTTAATCTGCAAAGCCAGACAAGGAAGAAAATCATTCCTGTAAAATCTTTTCATGCTAAAGGACTCAACAGGGGCAGCCTGGAAGAGGATGAACAAAAGCCTGTGTCCTGCAGACTAGAGTACCTTTTTTAGAAGTTCTGCTTTTTCCCAAAGAGGACATTACTAAATACTGACAGAAAGGTAAACAAAGAGTTTTGCACAACATTAAAACCAGAAATGACCCTTACCAGACTGTTCAGTGAAGCCGCTAGTGAGCAGGAGGAGGCTGAGCTGTAGGATTAGAATTATGCTGCACATCTTCTTTACTGAAAAAAGGAAGCATATAAATATATACAGTGTATGCTAACAGTATTTTACTCAATAACTACATACCGCATCTGTAATGTAAACTGGGACTTCACTTTGGGTGGATTTAATTAAAACAAGCTATTCATTTAAGCTGTTTCAGGACCTGTAATACTGGGAATGGAGTATTTTTTTAATAATGGTAACTACACACTGCACCTTTAATGTACTATACATTTAACACTGACACATTTTCTGTATATATTTATTATTATTATTAAGGTTTTAAGTTAGATGTGTCAAATGCATTAAATGGATTAAAGAAAATGCTTTTATTTATTTTGTGATTTGGTTTTTTAATTACAGTAATTAAGTAATTAAATAATTACAGTGACTCAGTACTTTTTAAATATTGCACCTTTAATGTACACTCATTTTTTTTACTTAATAGCTAATTGATTTATTTAAGACAATATTTTCATTAAAACTTCCTAACATATATTCCAAAGGTAAAGAGGGGATTTTTAATTAACTACACACTGCACCTTTAATGTCTACATTATATGAATGATAAAGCATTTATTTAAAACAAAGTTCTTCATTTAAACGGTTTAAGAACCTGTAATATTTACAAGTGGTTTTTTTCAGTAGTAAAATGTTCACTTAATGTCTGTTTGATTATTTGTTCCTCTTAATTTCTTTACTCAAAATAAATTGAAGTTTATTTCTATAATAACAGGTCAAAAGATGTTTTAAACCTTAGTTTAACAAGGTTTTAATTTAGTTTCAGCTTCTGCAGTATTCATAGGTTGGTTGTGTCAACATGGCTCATAAATAATACCTCCTAAATAATGCATCAGTAGTCTGAAATGGAGGAAATAATTCTGTCAAATGTTGAAAGTTTGTTTTATGTGACTTAATATCATGAAATTAAAGAAAATGTTTCCTTTTTTAAAGTATTAACATCTATAAAGGTTCTCTGTTTGACTCCTTATTATTATTAACATCATATTCATTACCCTGTTTAGAGTGGGACACACACACACACATAAAACAAATCTAAACTCACCTTTGTATTTTCACAGGTTCTCACTATCAGGTTACACAAAGTATCAGCTCAATAATCCCAAACTGCAGTAGATTTATCATTTGTATCTCATTTTCTCTATCTGTTCTCTCTTCCTGTCCTGAGCGCCAGAGCAGTTCAGCAGGTTTGGAGCTTTAGGGCTTATGTGGAAGGTTGTAGTTGCAGAGTTTCTCCACCCACTCTGCCTCAAAACAAAAGCAATGACAAACAAACAAAAAAAAAGGCATCTATCAATTCAGCAGGAGTTCTATCAAAATATGGAAAAGAAAACTCACCAAATGCTCCTTTCAGTGAAAGTGAAAATTACTAAGCATTCATTGACAGCTTACTTAAAAACCTAAGAAAAGTTTGTGCTCAGTCGTTGCTCTCTTATTGCCCTGGGCTCAAAATGTTGCTTCTCCTTCATACTTTTGTCACAGATCTTTCTCCTAAAATTCCTTAAAAGAAATAAATTTATAGGAGCTGCTTTGACACCATCTAGGATGAATTTTTATAGCATTGGTTATGTTATGATTAAAGACAGAAAAACAATGAATGTAAAAGTATTTGTGTGAAATGTGAACAAGTACTGAAACCAATAAACATTACAGTTTTTTCCCCACATTTAAACGTTCACTGCTTATTCTGTGAAAGTAAGTGTGACATGGATGGGAAAACAGTCCATCACAGGGTGGGTAGGGGTCGCTTTTGCGTCCCCTGACTGGCCTCCTCGTCCTCAGGCACAGCCCATAGTCTTTATGTGACTCCTGAACCAGCAAGAGGGCACCATCAGGTCTTGGACCCAGGTTTCTGCAGTGATGTTGAAGTGTATTAGACTGCTTTGCCACCTAAACAGCCCAAAGGGGAAACATTGTGTAGAGTCATGATTAGTTTGAGGGCCCAATTTGAGAACCTCTGGTTCAGGGTGATGGAGGGAGAAGAACCTATACATTTACTGCATATAAATTTTATTACCAAACTTTTCTTAGCGAGTTATGTAAGGTTGAGGTACTGTGGGACTGTGGTGGCTTTGTGGTTAAGGTGGTGGCCTATGGATCAGAATGTCTAAGGTTCAAATACCATCTCTGCCATGCTGAGATGGCTGTTGACACAGAGTGCCAATCTGTCATTTGGTACATCCACTCATACATTATGGGCACTTTAGAAACACCAATTAACCTGATACCTGTCTTTGAAATGTAAATATTCATATAATATAATACTGTCTGATTATATTAATTTAGTTTGTTTATTTAAATGATTTCTGTGAACTTATTAATTAGACAACTAGGTTAATTCCTATATCAAGGAGTTTTGGTCCCTTTTTGAGTCTCAGTCCTACCAAGGTTTTTTCCTTATAACATTTAGGGCATTTTTCCTTACCACTGTCGCCCTTGAGTTGTTTAATTTGGGCTTAGATATTAGAAGATAATTTATAATGTAAGGTCAAGCTGCTTTGAGACAATGTTTCATTATAAAAATAAATAAATTTGTCTTTGAATTTGGGAGGAAACCATATAAAACTTATCTGGACACAGGGAGAACATGCAAACTCCACACAGGTGGAGCCCTGCCGCCTCACAGCACCGAGATCATCCGGTTTGATCCCGACCCCGGGTTCCACTCGTGTCAGCGTGGGTTTTCTCTGGGTACTCTGGTTTCCTCTCACATTCCAGAGCCGTGTGTTAGGTTAATTGGTGTTTCTAAAGTGCCCCATAGTGTGCGGTGGTGTGTAAGAGCCCTACGATGGATTGGCGTCTTGTCTAGGGTTGTTCCTGCCTTGCGCTCTGTGTTGCCGGCTAGGCACAAGCTTTCCTGAGTAGGATAAGGGAATAGACCAATGAATGGATGAATGTTGCCGTACTGTATAGGCTGGTACGATAGGACTTTACGCTGATTCCGTACGTTACGTAATTCGCGTTGCAGCGGGAGGTCGTTTGTTTTCGTCGGCGTGGTTTCGTTCCGAACTGATTAACCAAGTATAAAGTGTGAAACTAAGTGAATATTAATAGATTGAGACTGTTTCTGTTTAGCTCTGATATTAAACCGCCGTCTGAAGCAGGTTTTAAGACTCTGATCGTCGTTTTAAGATATTCGTTTGAGAAGAAACGGCGGCGGCCGAACAGTGGAAGGTAAGAAACTCTCCTACAGAGAGAAAAAAAGCTCAGCTCGAACCCAATGCTTCATCTAAACACTCATTTGGCTTTAATGTTTGAACAAAGTATGAGTTTATTATCAGACTGTGGCTGGTTTATGCTGTAAATAGTTATAAAAGCTTGTTATTGCTACAGTTGGAGGCTGTGTAAGAAACAAAGTAACAAACCTTAATTTGTTTCCTGTAGCTGTAAATAAAACACCATTTTCTCTTTGATCTTGATGTGCGTGCGATAATATTCACATTCCACAAATTCCATGTTCAGTATCTCTATTAGTTCATCTTTATACTGGTACTTGAAAGTTTGTGAACCGTTAAGGTTAAGGTATGGACAGGAAGGTTCAGGGTTCAAATCCCACCTCTGTCAAACTGTCACTGTTGGGTTCCTGAGCAATTAAGGCCATTAAGACATAATTACTTGGATTGTATGACAGCATCAATTATAAGTCACGGATAAGGGCATCTGCTAAATGATATTAATGTAAATAGGAACTAAAACGTCATTAATATTTACATAAGTTTTAAAAACTGACCCACTTAAACAAATGACACAAAAATATCACTCTGGGTTATTTGTTTATCAAAACACTCATCTGTCAGTCTGATCTTCACAACACTTGGTTGTGAAAGTGAATCATGGCACAAGCAAATGAACTTCATGAGGTTCTCAGAAAAAGAGTTGTTGATGATCATCAGGCTGGTACAAAACCTAATGGGTTTGGATTCAAACGGAGAACCAGGAGTCCAACAAAGATTACAGAGGAACCCAGGGTAACTCTTTAGCAGTCCAACTTCTAACAACTTCTTATTACAGTTCATATCTTACATTTAGGATCCTTGAGTAAGACGCCTATCCAGAGCGACTTCTATCTGACGTATTCTTGCAAACCAAGACTCTTGCTCAAAGATCCAGCAATGGCAGAGGTGGGATTCAAACCCTGGAATTTCTGGTCCATAGTCCAGTAACCTAACCATTATGCACTTGGGACCAGTTGCCCTGTCAGCCGGTCAGGTGTCACAAAACCCATTGGATTTTGCAAAAATATTTTAAATCAAATCGTCTGGTCACTTTTAATTTTTTTATTATTTAAAATCAAATGGTACTTCACCTCAGAAAGAAAGTTTTGGTAAAATTTTAACTTGATTGATCATTAATCGCTGTATCAGTGCTGGAGCTGGGACTCATTAAAACAGCGCAGTCTCGTTACAATAGCAAGTGGAAAATCATAATACAACATAATATTCAGATAGAACTACATTGATTTAATTTTTATTCCAGTGGCTTTTTGATCTCCGACTCCTCAGTTCTGGTAGATAAATCACCGGGCCTGGGGCGCACTTCTCATGAGTTTGTATCTCACACACTGAACCCAAGTTTAATGTTTCTTTTATATTTTGTATTTATGTTTATGTCATTTAGCAGACGCCCCCAATACAACTGATATCTTACAATCCAAGTAATATGGGTTAAGGTTCTTGCTTAGGGAACCAACACTGAGTGTGTTTATGTGCATTTAATAATCTGATAACTGCAGAAAATACAACATTTTACATTTGAGTATTTGGGTAATTAGATAATGGAAAGTTCCAGGTTTATGTGACTTGGGCCATAATCAGATTTTTTTCAACCTTCTCAGAAAGATGTGACCAGAACTACAAACTTTAATATTAAATAATCACATTTTTCAGTTTCTTGAGTATATACTACATTTCAGAATCTCCACAAAATGATTGATAGCGATTGTGTGGGTGCTGCTTTTAATTCCAAGGTCACCAGATTTTGCAAAAGAAACCACACATGTGTAAATAAGACAAAACGGGGTCAAATCTGTAAGAATAAGCAGACCTGGATGAAGTTAGAGAAGTGATGTGCCAACTGGTTTCGAAATTACAGAAAGGCAAATCATGACTGTTACAGCCACCAAAATATCAGTGAATTGAATCATATTTTTGGATCTGATGGGTGTGAGTTGTAGATGAATTTCAGGCCCTGTTTTGAAGCCAAATCCGACGTGCAAAAGTGAAGCAGATAACGGAGGAGGTTTGAATGATTCAGTAGCATATAAGCACCGATTCCTATGAATTGTGCGTCTGGACTTGCCCTTGTACCAACAATGGGGTCTCTGCACCTAGGGGTATGATCCCTTGTAACTACTGGAATCCGTTAGTAAGCATTTCATGTGAACTGATAATCCAACAGCAAACCCACACCCTCTTAAGACATCGCAGTTCTGCTGTAAATTTCTGAGATTGATACTGAAAGTATAGAGGGATGCCAAACGCTGACTAATACGCTAATGTTTGTTCTTGTTGCCCAATTAACACAATCCAACATCCCAAACCCCTGATGCCTTTAAGCACTTAAGCTGATGTTGTGGGATGATTGAATGATGAATTTATGCTCACCGTATTCGTCGATACTGAAAATCAGGAATCTTTTAAGCAGTCAGGATATTAAACCAAAAATGGGGTAAATGGTGAAAACCCACCATACTACTGTGGAACTGTGAACAAGTTCCAGCTTTCAATCAGTGTATTAAAATATTAAGTCTAAGGTCGTGTGTAAAGGAAAAAGATTATATATTTAAGGTAGAATAATAAATACATCAGGCATTGAGCCTTCAGTTTAACTCTTGGTGAACTTGAAGTTTTTCTGCTGCTGAGTTTGAAGTGTCTGGAGCCGTCTTGGTTATAAAACAGTCTAAATTTGATTGTCTTAATGTCTCACACACACACACACACACACACACACACACACACACACACACACACACACACACACACACACACACACACA
>JAVSBU010351588.1:0-10059 GCA_033118015.1 Loricariichthys derbyi
CCAAGGGGCAGGCTGAGAGGGTAAATCAGGAGGTACTCAAGTTCCTGAGGATGTTTTCCTATCATCATCCTCCACCAGGGAGCAGGCCCAAAAAATTTAAACCCAAGTACAGAGACCCCTACCCGATTCTTAAGAGAGTGAATGAGGTAGCCTACAAGGTTGGATTACCCCCACTGTAGAACCCATCCGGTGTTCCACATCAGCCAGCTCAAGCCAGCTAATTAGGGGCCCCTGGATGAAAAAGGGGGGAGCTTCAAGCTCCAGGACCATTGGAGGCTGAGACCAACTACATGGTCAAGGTGCTCACGAACTCCCGGCACAGATGGGCAGACACAATATCTGGTAGCTTGGGAGGGCTATGGTCTGGAGGAGAACAGTTGGGTTACTAATGAAGATATCCTTGATCCCTTTCTCATTGAAGACTTTCACTGGTGGTTCCCCAGCAAGCCCGTGCCACGGAAGCCAGGTAGACCCAGGGGGAGGAAGAAGAAGAAGACTCCTAGAGTTAGCCCTTTGGAGAGGGGCTCTGGCAGTTCTATGGCCACCACAGGCTGACAAAGAGACACCAACCAACCGTAATACACTTGCCGCAGAGCGCCCAGCCAGCTTAACAAGATCACCTGCAGCTCATTTAAGGAGAGCTCTAATTGAGCTCTCCTCTCTCCTTTATAAGTAGCAAGCTGGCTGGAGCTCTCTGCAGGTCAAGATTATTGCATCTGCCTTGTTTCCCTGTGTCCTTGAGATTGACATTTGCCTTTTGGTTTCTTGTTTGGCTTAACCTTATGTTCTTGGATTTTTTGTAGAGTTATCCTGAGCCAGAGTGTTGGTGTTTCCCTGCCTGTTCCTCCCCACGTTTTGAGAATCTTCTGAGCTTTGTGCCGTGTTGGCTTTTTGTTTTGATTAACGGCCCTTTTGTTCCCAACAGTCAGTGCTGTCATTTATGGTATGGTATAAAGTTTATTGTCATTCAAACTCTACAACAAGTGCATAGCTGAACGAAATGTCGTTTCTCCAACTCAAGAGAGATGAAGGGGCCACAGCCAGCATGGCGCTGCCACTTACAGTGGGAAATAACACAAATAACAAGGAACATATGAGGTAAGGGGAGGAGAAACAAAACATCCCCAGACTATATTAATTAATTAATAAATACAGTTTGGGAATTGAAAAAACACCTCTGCACAGTTATGCACAAATACACATCATAACTACACATAGTTATGCACAAAGATTTAACAGAAGAAAACAGTGAAAGCATAAAGACATAACACTGGTGGGAGAGAATCTTCACGTTTCCCTTCTGAAGGAATAGTTTAGAGTTCAGAGTTAGCACAGTCTTAGCACCAAACAATCTACTCATTGTGTTGATCAAATCAGGCAGGCTTATTGGGCTTTGGACAGCTGCCTGAATTCCGCAAACTTTCCGATACACCAGGGCAATGCTTAATCCAATCAGCAAAAGTCCTGTGATCAAAAATCCTAAACATCCTCGATGGAAAGAGAAGCCAGGCACACAACGCGCAGTTTCTCCCAGGCATCCATAGTGTACCCAGCTGCAAACGTTCCGTCAGGGCAAGCAGGATACTCCGAACCCAGTCTTTTCATCGAGAAGATGGTGTCAATTGCGTTCAGACACCACTGAATAAATTCCATTTTTCTTTGTTCGAAGAGCAGCAGGAGAGAGTCTCTCAAAGTGAGACAATAGACACACAGCAGGCAAGCTGGGGAGATAAGGGAGGAGCACAGAGACACGGCTGCCTTCTGTCACACTATGCTCCAAGCCTCCCTGCAGCTCCACTGGGAACTACACTTCCCAGCATGCTCTGCTGAGAGGCGTCAGAGGAGTACAGGAGATCGGCTTGAACAACAAACAAGAATCACCTGAGTACTAATTAGGTGGTTATTTAAGCTCCGATCTCCCGTGCTGTCATTGCGAAGTATTCCCTCTATCTCCGAGCCTTACTGAGCATTTGTATCCATTGATTGCTATTCTGATTTTGACTTTTGCTGCCCGTTCTTCTCGTTTTTGACCTTGCCTCTCTCTGTTGCTCTGTTTGACGGTATTCTAACCCTGACTGCTTTTTTGACTACGAGATTGCCTAGCCCTGTATGTTCTGTGTAGTGTTTTGTTGTGTTAGCGTTCTGTCTCCGGGTTTGTCTAAGTGCGTCGTTTATGTAATTAAATTTTCTTTTGAAACTTCCATGCTCGTCTGCGACTCACCATGTCACAGAATACTTCGCCGCTTTCACAGCAGACGGCAGAAGCTGTCTCCTTCCAACAGGTTGTAGAAGCACAGAATCTGACGCGTGGGGATCATCATGCCGCCATTTCTCACATGACCCAGAGTGTTCAGAATCTGCAGCTGGATCAGGCCCAGCAATGGCAGCAAGTCTCCCGATTGGTGAGCTATGTTTCACAGCTTACCACCCGCTATGAGGAGTTATTCCCGGTGAGTAAACCTCAAGCTTATGACAGCCAGCACGAAGCCTATGCAATTTTTCTCTTGCAGTGCGACCTGTTTTTCAGCTGCACCGCTCCCAGCTCAGAAAAGGCCAAGATAGCTTTTTTGATATCTCGTATATCTGGCACCACATTACAGTGAGCCACTGTTGCCTGGGAATCAATTAAGGACTTGTCCTATCGGGACTTTAAAAAGAGCTTCCATGTAATATTTGATCATCCCGGTGAAGGCAGAAGCGCCTGGGAGAGACTTTCTCAACTACATCAGGGTAACCAGTCCTTGGCAGCGTATGCCCTGCAATTTCGCACCCTTGCTGCAAGAAGTGAGTGGAATGAACCGGCCTTGCTTGTAGCGTTTCGCAATGGTCTGTGCATGGACATTCTCACTGAACTCGCTTGCCGAGATGACAACTTGTCTTTGGACCAACTTATGGAGGTGGCCATCAAACTAGACCATCTTCGGCAGCTAGGAGGTTCACGACGGGTAGAACCTCCTAGGACCGAGCTTCTTCCCACTGAGACTGAGGTCCAAGCAGAAAAGATGCAGTGCGACTCGACCAGAGTTCAGCCCAGCGAGAGGCAAGCACCAGCGAGAGAGGCTTGGTGTCTTTTCTGTGGTGGATCTGGTCACTTCATGAGTAACTGCCAGGCCCGGTTGGGTCAGAGTCAGGCGCCAACTCCGGGAAAGCACGTGAAGAGAACTGTGGTGAGTACTCCCACAGAGGAGTTGAAAAAGAGATCGTTCTTTATCTCTGTCAGAGTCTACTGTGCCTCTCTTTCCTCTGTCATTTCAGCACTCATCGACTCAGGCGCAGAGGGGAACTTTATCTCCAGGGAGGTCATCCAACAGCTCCGCATTCCCACCGAGAACCTAGAGTGGAGCATAGAGATAGAGGCGGTCAATGGAGCCCCATTGACCAAAGAGGGAGTTACCGAGATCACCGTCCCTATTCGTTTAGACACGAGTGCCTGTCATACTGAGGAGATTCAGCTCTTCATACTTGAGCACACGGAATTTGCCATTATTCTGGGCCTTCCCTGGCTGGAGCTTCACAACCCCAATATCTCATGGAGGGACCAGGAGATCCTTAACTGGTCAGACTCCTGCTGATTGTCGTGTCTTCGCCAGCCCAAACTACGGGTCAACGTTACCTCGGCGGAGAGTTCTGGGGCCACCACCGAGGTGAGGGTTCCTGTCCAGTACAAGGATCTGGAGGAGGTGTTCAGCAAATCTTGCTCTACAGCCCTACCTCCTCATTGTTCATACGACTGTGCCATTGACCTCGTAGAAGGAGCCACCCTGTCCAAGGCCAGGATCTACCCTCTGTCTCGCCAGGAGGAAAGTGCCATGAACGAGTATATCGATGAGTTCCTCAAGGTGGGTCATATTCGCCCATCCAGGTCCCCAGTGGCTGCAGGTTTCTTCTTTGTCAAGAAGCGGGATGGAACCCTCCGACCATGCATTGACTATAGGGGTATCAACAATATCTCCCGTAAATACCCCTACCCTTTACCCCTGGTTCCCACTGCTCTAGAACAGCTCAGAGGGGCTAAGTTCTTCACCAAGCTTGACCTGCGTAGCGCCTACAACCTCCATGAGGGGGATGAATGGAAGACCGCATTTGTCACTAACCATGGGCACTTTGAGTACCTAGTCATGCCCTTTGGTCTCTCAGTAGCCCCATCCGTCTTCAAAGCCTTGATTAATGATGTTCTGAGAGATATCCTGGACAGGTTTGCTATCACCTACATTGACGATATCCTGGTGTACTCACCAGACTTGCATAGTCACATGCATCATGTGCGCTCGGTTCTCCAGAGGCTCCTCCAAAATGGCCTATTTGTTAAATTAGAGAAATGTGAGTTTCATGTGCAATCTATCTCTTTTTTAGGGTTCCATGTCAGCACCGGAGGAGTACTCATGGAGAACCAGAAGGTCGAAGCGGTCACCGGGTGGCCCATTCCGAAGACAGTAAAGGACCTTCAACGATTCCTGGGTTTCGCTAATTTCTAACAGCATTTCATCAGGAACTACAACTCAGTAGCAGATCCCTTAACCACACTTTTATGTGGTAAGCCCCACAAATTAAGATGGAATCCCCAGTCCGAGGAAGCCTTTAATACTTTCAAGAGGGCATTTACCACTGCCCCCATCCTCCACCACCCAGACCCCGAGCGTCCTTTTATTGTCGAGGTAGATGCATCTGAGATTGGTGTGGGGGCCATCTTGTCTCAGAGGCAGGGTAAGCCCGAGAAGCTTTATCCTGTAACCTTCTTTTCCAGGAAGCTAACCCCAGCCAAACGGAACTACAGCACTGGGGACAGGGAGCTGCTTGCCATCAAACTGGCGCTGGAGGAATGGCGCCACTGGCTCGAGGGAGCCAGGTTCCCATTCACGGTCCTTAACGACCACAAGAACATTGAGTATATTAAGGGCACAAAGAGACTTAACTCCAGGCAAGCCCGCTGGTCCCTATTCTTCTCTAGATTTAATTTCAGGTCCAGGTCCCATTGGATGGCGCTGACTTTTACCAAACGGGGTAAGATGCTCTCAGGTTCCGTGTAGGCCTCAGCCTACCTGTCCTCCTGATAGTATCTGGAGAGAGCATCTGCCTTGATGTTTTTGGACCCTGCCCGGAGGATCGCCAAATCCCTGAGGGAACACCCCTCTCCCAAGCAGTGTCCTGAGGACAAGCTCTACGTCCATCCACCCCATAGAGTGGAGCTTATTACTTGGGCCCACTCGTCGGTTTCTACGGGTCACCCTTGCGAGGCACGCACACAGCAGCTGGACTGTTTTTATATGTAATATATGCTATTTTTCTACAATTTCCCACAGGGGGGCGTTTATGAATCAATTAAAAGAAGTGCCATAGAGAGAGAGAGAGAGTGAGAATCAATTAAAAGACGTGCCATAGAGACTGAGAGCGAGAGAGAGAAATAGCTAATTTCCCTTTACTCCAGAGACTGGTGCTGTGGCGTAGTGGTAAAGTTCTTGCTTATTGTGTGGGTGACTGGGGTTCAAATCCCAGATGAACTTTGCTTTTCTTCCAGACTTTAAAAAACAATTTTGTTTATATATGTTTATGTATATAAATATTGTTATTAAATATAATAAATGTTTATATAATGAACAAACATTGAAGTTTTACATGTATACATGTATAATGTATAGTTCATGAATGATAGCAGAGCTAATTATACTGGCTTTATTGGATGAATGAGGTAAATAAATAAAAATCTTGCATGTGTGTTCAAACTTGAAATATAAAGCATAATGACTGAAGAGTATAGTTTGCTTATGTAAATGAATAAAGATGATCTAATTGTGATTAATTTCAATACCCCATCTTCGTTAAATTAACATTATCGTGTTATCATGTTATCGTTCATGCACAAATCAAATCTTAAATATATTTCTGGCTTTAAAAATAAGACTATCAACATGCCCCCCATTATGTTCGACTCCCCCCCCCCCCCCCCCCCCCCAAGAAAAGCAGTTTAGAAGCGGGGCTGATTGTGGTACAGTAGGCTTAAATTATAAATATTAAATTAAGTATACCACTAGCATTGTTATGTGGCGATTCTGATGGCCAGGCCTGGATAATGATATTAAAAACTTTGTCACCAGGAGCCAGATTTGTGCTGCCAACAAAGCATCCAGAGAGTGGCAACACGGCCTTCTCAACACTCTCCCAATCCCCAGCCAGTAATGGTCTCTCATATCCATGGACTTTGTCACCAGACTGCCCCCTTCGCAGGGCAAGACCATTGTCCTGGTCATGGTGCACTGCTTTTCAAAAGCTGCCAAGTTTATTGCAATTCCCAAGCTCCCCATGGCTAAGGGGACAGATGATAATCTCCTCTTCCATATTGTCTGAGTTCACAGGTTTTCCCAAGATGTAGTGTTGGACCAGGTTCCCCAGTTTGTTAGCTGGTTCTGGTCCACATTTTACTGGCTCATCAGGCCAAGGTCAGCCTCTCCTCTGGGTTTCAACCAGATTCTAATGGGCAGGCAGAGCAGATGAACCAGGACCTTACTCACTTCCTCTGCTGTCTGATCGTGGGGAACCCAGCCACCTAGGTGGACCAGACTGCCTACAATCCACAATGGTACCATCCACGGCTCAGTATGTACAGTGCTGCAGCGAAGCTTGGAGGAGAGCCCAGGCAGTCCTCCAGGGGGGCAAGAGAGATCATGGGCTACCATGCTGACTGTAGGCGCAGGCCGGCTCCCACATATTAGCCAGGCCAGTGGGTGTAGCTATACCATACACCCTGACTCATCATAGGGTCCCTAGCTTACATGGTGTGGCAGCTGCTGGACTCCTGTCGGGTTCAGGGGAATATGGCCCAGAGGAATGCTCGTGGATTCCGGCCCACAAAATCCTGGACCCAGAACTCGTCAGAGAGTTCTGGACCAACCTTGTAGCAGGCAGGTGCTGGGGGGAGGGGATACTGTCACCAGGCCTGCCTCTGCAGCATGCTCTGCCACTAGAGGGCAGAGACAGTGCACAGAATGCTCTGCTCGCAGGGCTGTAGCCTCCAATACACCTCGTGTGGGCAGACACCAATCAGCTTAGACAAGAAACAGGTGTTTCAGGCTCTACTTAATCCCAGCTTCAGCACTGTTTCTCATTGTGCCCTTTAATTGCTACTTGTGTTCATCACTGGCTCCCTACCACTTAGGTGCTTTGTTTTCCAGGCTTAATGCCACCATTTCTTGTTCTTGCATTTCAGGGCTTTACACCACTTTCACAGTTTCACTCTTGCTTTTGGTTTTAGTTCATTCAGTTTTCATTTCATTTTGTTCATGCTTCAGCACAGTTGAGTTTCAGTTAACTCACATTTTAGCATATGACTATCCTTTCAGTTTGTTCACATTCGAGTTTAGGCTCATTATTTTCAGTTTTTTGCATTTTGAGCATACGCTTGCACTATCTGTGTGTTCACATCCAATCATACATCTGCTCTTTCAGGTTCCTAGTGTTCCATCAGCATCTGTCCAGGTGGCGACACTTAGTGTGGCCTCCTCACTAATCAAGGACAGAGGTACTGGCTCTCCTGCAAAGTGCGAGGTGGCATAGGAACCAGGAGGTCTGAGGTAACCGTCAGGGCCTTAGGTAGAGTAGGGCAAGACGGCAGCAGCCTGCTGTTGCCATGTACCATTCTATGCGTGGAATCAACAAAAATATTGGCACAAAAATATTGTACATGATAATTTACTGAGGAAAATTATCCAATATTGCATCTATCACTGAGTGGTAAGAGTTTGTGAACATCTATGCTTAACAGTTAATTTGAAAGTGAAAATGGAATCAGGTGTTTTCAATCAATGGGTGTAATTGGGTGATCTGTAATACTTAAAAAACAGGGTCTAGCTGATCTTGAAAACACATTTTTTGTAAGTGTATCATGGTACATTCAATAAGATTTCTGAGAAAAAGTGTTGTTTGCACTAATCAAACAGTAGAATGCTTAAATCTATAAAGAGTTTGGTCTCCACCAATCACAGTCAGACAAATACTGTATTGTACAATCTTTACCATTGTCAGGGGAAAAAAAAAAACCTGAACAACAATGCTGTGCATGGTAGGATTGCAAGAGAAAACTACTAGCATTGTTGCCCATCTCATGTCAGGTATACAATTCATAATTCTATTAGAAAAAACCCCAAAACATTTTATGAATAAATGAGCCAGAAAAGAATAATTACAGTTTAAATAAGAAGTGTTATATCCAGAGAATGAAACACACTAAATTCCAATACTTGTGTGAGAATCTGATGTTTTTGTTATATTTATATATACACAATTCTAATGGGTTCACAGACTTTCAAGCAACACTGTAAGTAATACTATACTGCCAAATAGCATTCATAAGGAGAAGGATGATGAAGATGTGGTTTTACAAAAGGGATGATTTTGTGGCTTTCTTTAATCAAATCACCAAACCCTAATAAAATAATTAATTCCTGGCTGATGTTTATAAGCCATGATAATTTTAGTGGTGTTATTTTAAGCTGTGATTTTTAATATCCTCTTATTTTCATAAAGTACAATTGGGGACTTGGTATATAAATATTTCCATATAAGCACTTGTGTTTACATCAGAATTTTACAGACTATTAACAGTAGAGATGGTTTAGTAGAAGTGTTAGCAGTGGGAAGGGTGAACAATATCTGCAAACTGAATAATAGCTGTACTTGAATAAGTTTGATGTTTGCTTCAATGATCGATATCAGACATTTCATCTGAAGTGACTGCAACAACCTTGGCAAGATTTAAGGAGAATATCGTTTGTTATAATCTGTTTCTAAGCCATGTTTATGTATGGGTTCTTTACAATGATATAACAAATAGGTCAGTGAATAAAAAAGTATCAGAAACTGATCATGTGGTCATTAATAATCCCTACACTTGGTAATATTCATAGTTAGTCCTGTCTACACATTCAAGAAATCATTGTGGTTAAGCAATAGGCAGTTTAATATTCACTTCATTTGCTTAATGCTTCAGCTGCTTAATCAAGTTAAATACCTGGTGACCTAACCGGCAGCACAGGTTGCAAAGCAAGAACTGAGCACAGTTCTGTCACATCACACACACACACACACACACACTCACACACACACACACCTGGTGTCTACCGTTGTATATTTCTGGCTCTCCCACAACTCTGTAAAGAATTAAGTGGATAAGAAAGTGAAAAAAATATTCCTACAGCAGTTATTTATGAAGAGGATTTCTATGTTTCCTTAATATCATGTCAAAATGTAAAGTAAATATAGTATTACAATGCCTCCAAGTAATATTCAACCCCCTGAAGATTTACTAATGCAAGAAGTTGCAAATAAGTTCAGTGTGGTTGGCACTATAGACCTCAAACTTGGTCTTATCAGACTAGAGAACCTTGAATCAGTCTGCCTCACAGTCCTCCTAGTGATCATGAACAAACTTTAGAGGGGCCTTGACATGACGCTTTGAAAGTCAAGGTACCTTATAGGCTTGCCTGGAACGAAGACCATTGCGTTGGAGCACATTACTTATGGTATTTATTAAAACCAATGTTCCCAATGGCATGAGATCTTCTTGGAGCTCCCTCCTCATTGTCCTTGGGTCAGTCTTGACCCTTTGGACAAGCCTGGCCTTGACATAAGAGGAAACTTTGAAAGGCTGCCCAGGCCGTGGAAGGTTAACAGTAGTTCCATAAGCCTTCCACTTCTGAATGATGCTTCCAACAGTGGAGACAGGTAGACCCAACTGCTTGGAAAGGGTTTTGTACCCCTTGCCAGCCTTGTGACCCTCTATAACTTTGTCTCTGATGGCCTTGGAATGCTCCTTAGTCTTTCTTATGTTGACAATGTTTGAGTGCTGTTCTCTTGTTTGAGAACGGGATTTTATAGCCAGAAAAGGCAGGAAAAAAACAGAAAATTAATCCAATGTTCTTCATAATACTTCAAGGTGCTGTCACAGTGCCGAAAAGTGTGCGTTGCTGCCGACTTGCGGACAAAAATGTGAATTTTCCGCAGTCATCCATCGTGGACGTCCCCCCAAAGCCTTAAGAATGCGTAAAGTCAGCCTTTCGTTTGAGTTGT
>JAVSBU010351606.1:0-10058 GCA_033118015.1 Loricariichthys derbyi
ACACTCCAGGATACAATTCGGAAGTTTTGGTAAGCCAAATCTCGGTTAACTCGGCCGCAACCGTGTATGTGTGAACGGGGCTTTAGTTATGTTACCTTCTGGTTCTGTCCTTTCTAGCTATGCTGCTATAGTTCTTATTGCCACAGTCTCAGACTGTACTTAGCAGTACAAATTTGTTGTGTTAATAGACTGTGCTCTAAACCATAACTAACTACATTTTGTCAGTTCTGGTACCAGCTGCAAACCACACATCAAGATGTTTCTCTGTTCCTGTCCCACACCAAGATGCTTTAGTTCCAGCCCACCTGTACTCAGAGGGCAGTGGTTCTCTATCCTCCGGTCGACTAAGGATGCCACGAAGACTTTCCCTCAGGGGACACGAAATCCTAAAGTCACTCTGTGTAGCAGACTGAACATTCATACAGTAATAAACATTCTGACATGGAAATCTCATTAGATTCAATTGCTTCTTGTATAATCGGGTCTAATTTTTGTCTAGTGCTGAGAGGTGTTGACATTCTTCATTCCTCATTTAAGGGACTTCTATTTTTTATTATCTGAAATGAGTATGAAAATGACAATTGTCACTTTGGAATATATAAGGCAGAACAGTTGAGAAGTGAGCAAAGCTACCCAGGACCAATGTTTTGACTGGCGTGTCACGAACCCACTCAATATCAAGGAGCAAGGCTGGACAAGGGAGTAGATTCATCTGCATTCCTCTCTCTTACATCACCACATGGGACTGAAAATATCTCCAGCTCATAATCTGATAAGGGTGTGCCAGGAAATAAAGTATTGTTGGGCTTTTTTGTGCATATTTGCAGCACCTTGTAGATGAAACTCATACAGAGCGGCTTGCATCCATAAGGGTCTCACTTGAGAGCTCAGCTGTGGCAGAGCAAAGATTTGAACTGTTTCAATCAGCAGTCAAGACGCTTGACCAGTTTTCCATTCTAGCATAATTAGGTTTATCCACAGAGTTTAATGCACATGCACACACATGGTTATAGAAATAGTAAAACTTAATGCAAGCCACATACGCTGAGGCCAGAGGACCAGCTTTAAAAGGGAGAAAAAAGCCCCAGAAGCTCCAGACTTGCACGACATGATGGGAATCCACGAGCCATGCTAGCATGGTCTATCGGACTAATGGTGTACTCGCACAGAGCCCGGTTGTCTTGTACTGTGCCAGAGTACAATTGTGCCACCTCCCCACTCTCTTAATGGCCTGAGCTCACACTGCATTTAAATGTTCTGAGCGCAAACATGTTCTGAGCCAACCTGACTGAACTCTGCGAATCTTAGCATAAATGCATTCACCAATCACATCACAAAAGACAGTGCCAGTACAGGAAGTTAGGGAAGATGAGTTTAATCAACTTATGAATACTTTAGACCTCAGATACACCTACCACCAAAATACTGTCTAAATATCATTTATCCAGAAAAATCCCAGAAAATAGAGTTCCCTTCCTATTATCACACACACACTGACGTCATTTGGCAGTTGCTCTTATCCAGAATTACTTACAACATATAAAATCTTACAATCAAAGCAATTGTGGATTAAAGGTCTGCCTTAAGTGGCACAGCAGTGGGAGCTTGGTATGGGTGGGTTTTGAACCATGGTCCATAGTCCAAGACCTTAACCGTTAGACCATCACACCCCTAGAATCCACACAAACTTCAACAGTGTGTTTAATCCTTTCTTTCCTATCCATGTGTTCACGAACTCTGTTTGCTGCATTGTTAAGGAGTGCTGTAAGCTCATGCTGCACATGCCTAAGAGTTGAGGGCACTTGAGATGCTCCATCTGCTATAAATACATTCTGCTGTGTGGGGTGGAACTGGGCACCCCTTGAAGGAGAAGCATGCAGGGGCTTAAAAAGTTCCAGGAGTAGGTGGTTATAGAGGTAAAAGTAGGAGGACACAAACTGGAGGGTGAAGCCCTCTAGCCGACCACCGAAGATGCGAGGCGGACCAATTAATGGGGGGTCCTCCCCCGTAAAAATTTGTTCACAAAAAGTTACTTATTAAAATTGAGTTGAATACTTTGATTTTGCCATGGTTGTCCACCATGTCCACAGGAGGACAACCATGGAGGAAACGGATTTCAGTTGTCCTCACTGTTAGAGCTTGAGCTTTCAGGCAACGTTCACACATATACGATTGCGGCCGAATTAACCAAGATTTGGCCTTCAGAAACTTCTGAATTGTATCCTGGCATGTTCCTGCAAAACCTGGATGCTTACGAATTAACTGGTGGTGGGCGTCGCACAAAAAGATTCACCATGTTGAATCATTCCGGGAGTTTTTGCTGGAACCATAACATTACGTAATGACCGTATAGACGACCTGACAAAACGTGAGCCTGCCTGTCCTTCTGAAAAGCAACTGGCCTTTATTAAATGCTTACTGGATAACCGAAAGTCAACCTGTAGGTTAGGGTGACCAGATTTTCAAAGCTAAAAACCAGGAGGCTTAAATTTTACCGAAAATGAAACCAAGGCATATCCTCGCCAGTGACTTTTAATAACAGTGCAGCAGCTGCAGAGGTAATATCTGAACATCTAAAAATAGTACATACAACATTTAACTGACCTCAAATTGTTTTAAGCTCTTGTGTTAATCTCGACTTCCTTTTCGGCATGTTGAACGAACGAGTCACTTTAGTCTGATACAATGTAAGAGCTTTATGCCCCTGTCTCACACAGCAGTATTTTGACCTGGGCTGTCCTGGGAAAAACCTTATATCTATAACAAAAATAAAGAAAAGGGGCGGAGAATAGTATGCAAATTATCCTACCGTTAAACCTTGCCAGGTCCCGTATGCATTTGAGAGTGTCATGATTGTACATCAAATCCCACACCAAGCTTAATTAAAAAGTCGCAGAAAACTTCAGAGCAACGCCGAGAACCCCCCCCCCATGCCTGAAGGCAAGCTTGGTGCTGCCATGAAAGGCGAAATTAATATGCAAATGTAGCCCCGCCCCTAGCCCAGACTTTATGAATTCAGGGCTTTTAATATTAATATAATACATTTTCTTCGTGATATTAATACATTTTCGTTATATTAACATAATATATCATACAAGTTCATTTCATGTGTTCATTTTAAGCTTTCTTTTTTTCCCCCCTATATGGACTTTCATCAGCCATGTAGCTCTCTACGTATGCTCACTACCAATGCATATGACAATATAGAGCTTTGCTCACTACCTAGTGGACTCGAACATATAATGATCCGTTTGAGATTCGGCCAAAAAACTGCGTGCATGTCTTCATTCACAGCGCGGAGATCCGAGAGTACAATTTAATGTTTATTACAGCCCTAATTAAATGAACAAACTCTTGTAGATGGCGAATATTAAATAAATGTCTATAACAAAACATTTCTGCTCATTTTGCCAGCCTGCACGGAGATAAACGCTTTTTCTCGTGAGCACAGTTTAAATCACAGCCTAATTAAACGGGACAAACGTATAGATGGCGAATATTAAATAAATGTCTATGTATATAAGAATTAATGAGGCAATACCTGTAATCTGTTAGTAATCTGTATCTGTTGATCAGTCCTGCACACCAGCTTGGAGGAATTGCTCCGAGTATCCAACAATGAAAATGGCATTGCTACGGCATTTATATAATTGAACTGACACTAATCCTCTAAGATAGACCACGAATCGTCCTGGACAGGCTCCGTCAAACAACGGAAAAGCGTACAAACATGGATCCCGCAGGTACGCCAGGAGAAAATCAAACATGTTTGATTTTCACCTGGGTTAGGCCACGCCCTCCTGTTATCAAAATAAGGGCCCGGGAAAGCTATAAAATGCCCTGGACACTCCCAGTACACAAGTAAGCATGGGAAAAGGCCTTGCCATGACACCCCAGGCCAAAATACTGCTGTGTATGACAGGGGCATTAGGGAATGCCTATTATCAATGATTGGGCCAAATTGAGCATTATGTCACGGACATGAGCGTTTTAATTGGTCTATTTCCATTGCTATGACAACTTTGTGATTGACATAGAAACAGCCCAAAAGACAATGAGTTCTGTGCGCTGTAAGCCATTACATTGTATTATTTCTGCACAGCGAGCTGCCTCCAGCAGAATCTCTGTTGTCCTCTGCAAAACCGCAACATCCTCATCAAGGAACAGCATCCTGACGTCCTCTCTGTCCTAGGCCAGGGGACCCTTTTTATAGTGGATGCCTAGTGGGCGGAGCTAAATTTACATATGTTCCTGACCTTCCTAAATGCTACCCTTATATACGTATGGTTTACCTCCACATCCGTACTGTTACACCTTTATATACCTTAATACCGCATTGACCGTCAGCTTTACAGCACCAGAAAACCAGACATTGGAGTTTTGGTGCCAGAGAACCATATACAGTAAGAAACTTTGAAACACAAATATAACCTCACTGTGCCATTGGCAGTATAAGAACTGTGAACCTGCACTCTACCACTGAGTCTCTTATCCAATCTAGTGTTTAGTTCCCCAGCACCAAAAGGTAGATTGGTACACTAAAGTATATGGGTCCCTGATATTGAGTCCCAGACTCTATGGTTTCCTGGCATCATTATGGCTGCGTATATTATTCTTAAATACCATTTAGAATGACTTCCTCATTTAAACTCGAGCCTGTATGGTTTTCTTCCTCCATTTAGTCCTGCTGTCCAGAATGTTGGGTTTCCTGGCATTGTTGAGTGCAAGTATGCACGATTTTACATCCGAATTACATTCTGTGAAATAGGAAATGGAGCAAAATGACTGCTAACAGACCACCATGGTTTCACAGTCTTTTTAAGCTACTCTACTGTGGGGTACGAAACCTTCAGTTACTAAATACTGTAGTTTAGATACTTTGCACAGTGTTTCTTATTGTAAACAATTTTAAAATGGGGATGTCCGATACAGATATCATGCTCGTGTACTCTGAATTACTAGGATACAACAGAAACTGATAATCCATGCAGAACTGAACTCAAATCAGTAGCACAGCTCCACCCGAACGCTCTGTGGGGTGCACATAGCCAAAGCTGTCTATTCAGGAGCTGCATTAACTCAAACAACAGAGATAAACAAGAGACTTTAAATTTCCCACCAAACTCAAAGAACAAAGCAACAAAGCAACAAAGCAAATTAAAAAAAAAGTCTGTCACATCTTACTGACAGGGATTTGCTACTGTATTCAGTCGTTATGAAGCGGGGCTTGATCTTAAATATAATTAACTATAACAATACGCTAGAAGTAGTTAAATAGATGGTAAATTTTTATTAAAAGACTTAAGTCTGACATTCTCTCACTATAATTTTTTTACAAGTTATTTCAATTTTTGAATTATATACAACCCCAATTTCAATGATATTAGGTAAAACAATATCAGAATATGATGATTTGCAAATCCAATTAATTCCCATATTCAATTGAATACACTGCAATGATAAGATATGTAATGTTCAAACAAATAAACTTTCTTGCTTGTTTTTTTTTTGTTTTGTTTTGTTTTTATTCAACATGTTGAATAATTCCAGGAGCGCTCCCGAAGACAGTTCCATTGTATTATTCTTGTCATTTGTTTTCCAGTTGGGGGGTTTAATTTTGCTTTTATTCTTGGGTGATATACTTATGTTTCTTCGATGCCCATCTTCTACCATTTCTATGTCCTGCTTTTCTGTTGTTCGGTTTTCTACTGAGGTTTTGTTGCATTTCCCTGCTGTATTCGGCTTTTTGGTTTGCTTACTGCGATCGGGGTTGTCTGTGGTTTTCCGTTCTTCCGACGCTGTCTGGGCAGTTGGACATGGGATGGGTTGAGATTGTGTGGTGGAATTTTTGGTTTTTACTTGCCTTTGTTCTTTGGCTGGTGTCTCCATCTGTGGTTTCTCATTTTGGACCTAGTTCTGTTTGGCAAGCTTTTGTTTGGGTTGATTTTACTATTGCTGCAAAAGTCTTGGAGAATTGAAATCTTATGTTTTCTGCTATTGTTTTTCCTGGCTTCCACAGAGCTTATTTTCTTTGTATGCTTTAATTTTTGAATTTCCCTCTCCCGGATCTAGACAGGGCATTGCTTATCAGATGCGGGGTTTGGGCCAGCGCAATTTCTGCAGCATGCAGTTTTGGTGCACGGGGTTCCGTGTTCTTCTTCTCCGCAGTGGTTGCAATGAGCTTTGCTTTTGCAGGTGCTTGATCCATGTCCATATTGTTGGCACTTAGAGCACTGGATAGGGTTCAGGACATACAGATCGACCTCTACCTTCAGGTATCCGATGCTCATCTTGGTTGGGGGGTAGGCTCTGCTGAAGGTGATAACATATGTATTTGTTTTGACTTCTTTTCCTATTCATCATTACTCTTTTTATGCCTGTGACATCCTGGGTTGTTAATTCTTCCTTGATTTAATCTTCATCCATAGCCTCCAATTCCTGACAATTCCTTATAACTCCTCTATACTACTGTTGAGTGTTTGATGTGGGAAGGCCTTTACTTCTAGTCCTACAAAGGATTTGACGCTTAGGAGGTTGTCAGCTCATTTTCTTTTAAGGCACTCGACTAGTAGCTGTCCAGCTATGCCTTTCTGTATCGCAAAAGGGGACAATTTAGTTAGGGGATAATTAGTGTCTTTTGACTCCATAACTATAAATCTCTGCCGCTTTTCGGTTACGAGTTTCATAGGGTTGTTTAAGGTAATTTCTAGATTTGTATCCATGTGTCTTTTTTGGGTTTTTTTTTTTTGGGTTAGTATCCATAATAAAGATTCCAAAAGCTTCGCCATTCTTGCTCCCCACCCACCTCGGAGCCCAACCAGGGGGTGTGCAGAGCCACGAAATTCCAGTGGTTGCACGGCAAGGATACAGGAATGTATACTCAAGCCTCCTGATGTAATTGCCACTCGACTGACCCTAAGCCAGCACCTTCTAGGGATCTCAACTTAGATTCGACCTAGGGCACGTCCTGACAGGCCGATTGAAGTGGGCCACTCCAACCTCCGGTCTATGCAAAGTCGGGGCACAGTGTTGTGTGGGGGTGATGACAGCCGCAGCCGAGACCCCCCTCAAACACCAGGATCCCTTCCTCAGCAGACACGGGTCACGCCTCACAGCAAACAAGGCGCCTCGTTTAATCGCCTCTTATGAGTAGCCAGAGGGGGCTGAGGACCTATTCTACCCCGGGTCCACATGGGAGGTAAGTATTGTAATGACAAAAAGTGGCATCAGTGCACCCCCATTTTAAAACACAATAAGAAAACATTTAATACAGTACAAACACTGTTCCATAATTCTTATCTTTTATAAAAACTTCAAACACCATGCATTCTAAGATCACGTGAAATCACGTTTATATTTCTAACTCCTTTATGTAATCTTATTAACTTCTCTTAAGTTGAGATAGATGCTTCTCTGTAGTTTATAGTCCTGTAATCACCAACACTACTTTAGGGTGCTTTTTGGAGCCATAATGTAAATATTTTCACAGGAATATCGCATGCAGAGAGAACTGCCTGGAATGTTCGTATTTTCAGTACTAGTACCAGTAATTTCTATTATGTACATATGTAAATAATTACCAAAAGTAATCTTTATAATTAAATTAAATCTGGTGATTAGAGACCGGTACAGTTTTGTACAGACACTCCCCGATTGATGATGGAAACACGTTCTGACAAATGCATCGCAAGTTAAAATTATTCTAAATCAAGGAATTTAATATATAATGTATATAAAATTAGAAATAATAAATTCAGAGTACGGTTTCTGCTGAATGTGTACCGAAAATCAAACATCTGGCAGCACTGTACAGCACGTGCCATTCTGAGTCAGATTACGGCCACGGCATCGAGTTAAGCAGGTAAGGCAGATCTTTATTTCCTGTTATAACTGATTCTAATTTTTAAAACCTTGGCAATTGAAGTGAATGCCAGTTAATCAGATGGATGTCAAACAGTGCACACTTGTACTGATGTGTCCATATGAACAATTTCCTGGCATTAAAAGTCCAGGCTGAATGGCTTCCTGGTGCTTTCAAAGCCTGTATGTATAGTTACTGGCACTGAAAGATGTGCTTTGTGTTTTAGAAGCTTCTAAGTGTACATGACATGATCAGACCGGGTTGCCCCTACATTGTAACCAGTGAGAACAGAGTTTAAAATGACCAAAATTATACCAAATGGATTTAAATCTCCCTTCTTTAAAATGCAAAAAAATAAATAAATAAATAAAAATAGCCCTCAAACAATGAACACTGGAATTTTAAAGAAATAAAAAAATGAATGAATTTAAATTCATCGTAAAGTGCTCTGAAAGCAATTACATAAGAGTGCTGTTCTAGTACTTAGGGCTATATTTAATCTTCAGAGACAATCTAATATGCCTTGACATGAAACAATTCGCCCTGCCACAGTAAAACAGAGCCAAACCACAGCCCTTAACAATGCCTCTTGATATGCATTATAATTATAAACAGTCTTTATTCTATATGTTCTTTTTACGCTCTGTATACGCACACAATCAGTTTCAGTACTGAGCCGAGATGAGACTCAAAATTGGGAATATGATGCCAGGAATTACAAATAACTCCATGTGTGCAAAATAAAGATGGACTTTAGAAGGAAGAAGCATGAGGTTGAGAGAGGTGGTGGGAACCCCTACAGCTGTTCTGAGGGAGATCCATCAGGAGTTCAAGCACATGCAGCTTCTATTTGCATGACTTCCCCAGAAACAGTGTTCTAATTCTGCCCACCACCCTCCTCTCCCCTGCATGTACTCACAATACCCCTAGAAGAGCTCCTAAAGGGTCTCAAGGGCTGCAGGAAATAGAAGAGGAGGGGCTTAAAAAGTCAGGAGAACAGAAAGACCCAGAAGTGCCAGGGGGAGACGTACACCTCCTTTGGATGGATAAAAACCCTAACAGCACATGCCACAGATCAGAGCCTAACTGATGACGCACTGCACAGAACACAAGCCAAGTGAGAACTCCGATCAGAAAGCTGACATTGCAGCCGCACTGTTTTTTCACACCTACTTTGACTCAGCATGTGCTTAATTTCTCTTGCTTGTGGATGGGCAGCCAAAATTTGTTACAGTGTTGCTTAAAAATTTGTGAACCCTTTAGATTTTTTTTTTACATTTTTGCATAAATATGACCTTCAGGTTTTCACACGAGTCCTAAAAGTAGATAAACAGAACCTACAGTGAGGAAAATAAGTATTTGAACACCCTGTGAGTTTGCAGGTTCTCCCACTTAATCATGGAGGGGTCTGAAATTTTCATCTTAGGTGCATGCCCACTGTGAGAGACAATCTAAAAGAAAAAATCCAGAAATCACAATGTATGATTTTTTAATTATTTGTGTGTTACGGCTGAAAATAAGTATTTGAACACCTGCCAATCAGCAATAATTCTGGCCCTCAAAGACCAGTTAGTCCACTTCTATAAAGTCCATCTCCACTCCACTTGTTATTCTAAATTAGAAGCACCTGTTTGAGGTCGTTAGCTGAATAAAGACACCTGCAGAAGGCTAAAGGAAGAATTTTATTCTCACAGAGACTAAGCTTAAATCAATCACATTTTAATATCACTTATGGAACCTAGAGATCCGAGATTAGTCAAAACCCTACAGGTATTCGCCATGTAGTTTCTTCTTCTTTCAGCTTTTCCCTTTTCAGGGGTCTCCACAGCGAGTCGTCCTCCTCCACCTCACTCTGTCCCCTACATCCTCTGTCCTCACAGGAACTACTTCCATATCCTCTCTAACTGCATCCATATATCTCCTCTTTGACCTTCCTCTTCGTCTTTTTCCTGGTAACTGCATTTCTACCTTCTACCAATAGCGTTGAGTCTGAATGATGCGGAGGTTTCGTACAAATGCTTCAGCATGGCTACTGCTATACACACTGTTCTGTAGGCGTGGAAACAAACAGCCAAACTTTTCGTCTGCCCATGCACAGATCCGTGAAATGGATCATCTCAATAGGTAGCTCAACTGAACAGAACACGCACATTTCATCACTCTCTGTGAAAACATATTCCAGGAGCGACATTTCTGC
>JAVSBU010351624.1:0-10058 GCA_033118015.1 Loricariichthys derbyi
AATAAAAAGATAACTTTTTGATTGACTGCTTCATTATTATATCGTTTATATATACATATATATAAATATATAAGATCACCTTAATACCTACAGCTGTGCAAACAGCAATAAACTTTAATTTCAGTCTGTTTTCCAGTCCAAACAGTGAGACCAGTTACACTCCAGTTATGTTTTGAGAGTTCAGGTTTCATTCATTCATAAAATCTTTCTTACAAAAATACTAATAAAACACTATAAATGTTCAAAACAACATTCTTAAATGCAATTACTGAAAAAAACTCAAACATTCATTCATTCATCATCTTATCTGCTTTATCCAAGTCAGGGTTGAAGGAATGCCAGTGAAAGCTGGCAACACACGGTGCAAGGCAAGAATAACCCTAGATAGTGCACCACTCCCATAGGGGGCGCACACACTCACCAACTCAAGCCACTTTGGAAGCACCAATTAACCTAAGACGCACGTCTTTGGAATGTGGGAGGAATACCTGGAGAAAACCCACTCAGATATGGGGAGAACATGCAAACTCCACACAGGTGGAGCCCAGAGTCAGTACGGTGTGAGAGATCTGGTTCTTATTCTTAAGCTAATAATCTGTCCAAGCCATAACAGATTAATTAGGTGCTTTAATGAGGCCCATAAGAGCAGAGCCTCTGGTGCACAGAGTTTCATTAAACTTTGACTGAATGCGGTTGGACCTTCAGCTGATGCTCTGCTCATTATAAAGCTCTGAGATAACGATGATGAGCAGGTGCTTTCAGATGAATGAATGAAACGATCTTAGTCATATCTAATCTATGTAACCGCACTCAAATCTCATTTAATATTAATTTAACAATAATAATACTTAGCTCTATTCTGAAAAAAATCCTCGTGACATAAATACAACAGGAAATACGCTGCGCTGTCACATAAAGACAGTTCCTAATTCGGTAAATGTTCGCGTACCTTTTCAAACGGGATGCCGTATTTCTTCAGGATGGAGGGGGATATGAGAGTCATCTTGTGTCTAAGGAAAGCTTCACAGTTTTGGGAACTTCCAGGAAAGAATCCTGTATAATTAAAAAGTCAAGCGGATTAGTTTTAAAGCTTTTAGTTCAGGCGTTTTTAAACGCGGTGTTTTTTTCCGTATACCTTTGGCCAGGCGCTCCAGTCTTTTCCCATGCTCTGGAGGAACACTGTACCTGTTACATCAGCACAGAATACGGTTTATTAGAACCTTATAAATACATTAATTATAGAATTTCACTATTATAGTGACTTTTCATCTAAATTCTGCTCTTCCTAGACCTTTATTTTACTATAAGATGTGTATTATGTTCCTATAAATCAGATTTTTGGGACTTTAACAATAAGTGATATTACTACTGGCACACCAGGGCACAGGGCTAACACACACACCCACATGCAGCACATTATCAGCACCAGATGAGAGCTAAGGGATTCCCAAAACTAAGGCGTGAACAAAGTTAAATGCTACATCACACACTCCAGTGTAACACAAAAGCTGTACCAGGACTTGGGTTCTCCAAAGTGAAGGTAATTAATGCTGTAGAGATCCATGTCCTCAGTGTGCCAGGCGAAAGTGGTCTTCCACATCCCAAAATACAGGTAGGGTGTGTTCACGCCCTCGATGGTGATACCGCTGTCGTGCTCCACCGTGTCCAGGATGGTGTTTAAGCGCCCGATGTTCCATTCATCGACGTCCTGATTCACGTGCAGATTAAACGTAAAAGTTAAACACATTCACTGGAGAGGTTTATAAGAACTGCACTTAAAATCCCTTTAAACCAAGGTAACTTATGTTCTACCCAAAATAAACAGACAATAATAAGGAGGAATTAAAAATAAATAGAGAGACTCACCGTATCGTACAGTGTCCCGTTCACATCGGCTCCATAGATGGGAGGATTAAAGGTTACATTTTTCCAGTATTTCCTTTCGAGCTCTTCGAAGTCGTCATATCGAGGGCTGCAGAACCTAAAGCAGGGACGTGATTGGTGCATGAAACATCATGTGACCTCCACGTACGTTTTTCATGTGGTTTAACCAATTAAACAATGTTTAGTGAAGCTTTGAGTCTCAACCCACCTCACGACCCGAACATCATGATTATCTCAGATATAATACAGTAAAACACAAAGAAAGGGAGTGAGAACGGGGAATAAATTAAAACTCACTTATCGTTGTTGGCCGTCTTGCGGAATTCCTTCACGCTCATGGGCTTTTTCTGGATGTTGTACTGAGTGAAGAGCCCCGACTGACCCGTGACGACCTGCTGAATGGGTGCTGGGATCTGCAAGTCGTCTATATCATCATACGAACGCCTGGGCTTCCACTCTTTCGGGGGAACGATCTGGTTAGAAGAGGAACTGGTTTGGATTATACAGTACTGTACAAAGCTCTTAAGCCAACTTCAGATTTGTTGTTTTAACAACGGTACGATATAACGTACAGACGACAACTCATCACTCCATAAACTAGCATATCTCAGCCTCTTCACCCTCTTACTCTTCCAAAAAAGTGGTTTCTTGACTGCTACCCTTCCAAAATGATCAAACGTCTTTAAACTGTAAAAGATCAATCTGGCATCCTGCTGCCACATGCTGCTACTGCTGGTGCTGTTATTAAGTAAAGAGCAGGTCTAACCAAGGGGTGCATTTCTCTAAATCACACTATATTGAACCCAAACGGAGCACTGAGTTCTGTGTACCTTGGCCAGTCCGGCTTTGTGTGCTCCCTGTGACTCTATATAAGCGATGTAGCGACTGAAGTTCTTGAACTCCTCCATCGTCGGATAAAACGTCATGATCCCCTTCGAGGAAGGGCCCTGCGGATCCAACGCCATGATGGCAGGTCCGACCTGTAAATAGATCCAAAACCTGCATTAAGTGAAAGTGTACTCTGATCTGACTCTTCAGCATCAGCACCATTAAACATACAATTTCTAATCAATCAATAGATTTCCATCTATTTACCCTAAATAGTAAAAAGAATAGTTACTATTTTGCAAGACAAATGTAACTGCATTTTGTTGCTCCTGTTTGCATTACTGGCTGTTTTTAATAATATAAAAGTAATTATTTTACACTGCTTTTCACAGACCCAGAACTTCACAAAGAATCTGCAAATATAACACACACACACACACACACACACACACACACACACACACACACTAGAGCAAGCAAAGCTCTCTCTTCATACTTATGCATTTCATTTTCACCTTGTACTTTCCTAATTTATAATCTTTATACCTACTAATACAGAAAAAGCTGCAATACTAATTGCTAAGTGTAACTTAAATGAAGTGTGCACTGTAGATCAGTCTCTATAATAGAACACGCCCGCGCTAAGCCACGCCCCTTTCACCGTGGATCTATACGCCGATTGGCTAAAAGCAGAGTCTCTTTAAAAAGTGTTATGGCTACGCTTACTAGCTGGATAGCAAAGGCCTGTACTCATCCCGGAACTGAGAACCGAAACGAAGCCGACAGCCTATCTTAACTCACACCGAATTAAATAATCCAGCTCCACAGTGTTCATAAGGCACAGAGGAGTTAATTCCGCCGTGCATAAACTGACCGTAATGATGGAGTAACGCTTAGCACTGTGGCTAACGTTAGCGTTAGCTTAGCTCTGTCACTAGAGAGAGTTAATCTATTAGTGACTACGCTACAAACATCACTACAGTCTGAAAGCGTTATATCAGAGACGAGTAGAAAAATCCTCACCGTCTTTACTGGAGAAGCTGCAGAATTTTCACTCCGATATCAATTATCAGTCAGCTAGAGAAACACCGGACGGTTAAAAAGCCTAACAAGCCCCTTAACTCAAGCAACTCCCTCCTGCGCATGCGCGTTCCGGAATTGTTTACTATGTCTGTGTATGAGCCCAGAGAACACGGTCACGGCCTGGGTTGCCAGATGGAGACATTTTACTCTGAAAATGTCAAAAACGAAAGGGCGTTTCTACTCTAGTGGAGCGCACTCAGCATTCAGAGGGGCACAGCTGTACCTCTCTGCACAAGGCAGAAAAAACCCTAGGCAGGGAGCCAGTACATCTTAGGGCACATCCTCTATCTCACATACTAGTGAGGACACTTTGGAAACACCAATTAACCTAACAGCTTTTGGAATGTGTGTGGGTACCAGAGTACCTGGAGAAAACCCACATGGACGTTGGGAGAACATGCAAAGTCCAGACAGGTGGAGCCCGGGGTTGGGGGGAGGGGGGTGCTAAGCACTGCACCATAATATGAACAGCCAAAATATTAGCCTGTGACAAGTCCAAAGAAGGAAAGAGTCAGAGGGTTTAAAGTGTAGGTACAACTGAGTGTCATCAGCATAACTATGGAATTTAATATTGTATCTTCAGAGTGGCATTATGTAAATAATGAAAAGTAAGGGTCCAAGAACGGATCCTTGAGGAACACCAGACTCAGAGTGGTGCATTCCCATAGTAACAAACTGACGCCTGTAAGAGAGGTATGATTTAAACCACACTAGGACACATCTGAAAGACCAATACAGGCTAAACAATGTAGCAAGATTTCATGGTTAATAGTGTCAAATGCTGCTGTGAGATCCAGGAGAAGGAGCAGAGAGATCAGCCCTTCATCACATGCTTGTAACAGGTCATTGAGAATAACTACAAGGGCCGGTTAAGTACTAAGTTTGGAATGAAAACCAGATTTGTTCACAAAGGCTATGTGTTTGCAGATAGTCTAGTAGTTGAGAAGCAACCACCTGCTCAAGGATTTTGGTTCAAAATGGTAACTGGGATATGGGACGATAATTTTCAACCAGTGTGGCATCAGGAGACTGGAGTGACAGCAGAATTTTTCTCACCGTAGAAACATGACCTGATGAAAGTGACAGGTTCACTATATGGCAGAAAGGGGCAAAGACAGCAGAACCACAGAGTTACAGACGTGTTGTGGGGGCAGGATCCAGTTTTGTGGATTTGGATCTGAATTCCTCAATCTCATTTGTATTAACAGGAGAAAACGAAGACGGAACATTAGTGGACTGATGAAAGGATGAATGTTGATTATTCTTCCTAAGACAATCATAAATATCACTGAACATATTGTGAAAATAATTGAGAAAGGCACAACAAGATGGAACCATCAGCACTCAAATGAGGTGGATGGATCATCTTATTGATAATAGAAAAAAGTACTTAAGCATCAGAAACAGCTTTATGGATGAAAGTAGAGGAATGTGTCGAACGAGACAGATTTAATGCCTCTTTATATTTGTCCATGTGGTCAAAATATTCAGCAGCATGTTCAGGAGGCGACGCTCCAAATTCCTGCTGAGTCTTTTCATTATACAGAGCTGAGGGTGAACCAAGGTGACGTAAATAAGGATGGAACAAGCCTGGATTTTAAGGGTGCAGCTATTTCAACCGCAGAAGAAATGGAGGAATTATAGAGAGAGACGGCATCATCGAGGGAAGAAGAGATGGAACAGACACAAGAGAAAATGAGTCAGAACTGATAGATGAGTGGGTCCAGTAGGAAAGGAAAGTTCTGCCACTAACTTTTTGGTAGAAAAGAGAGAGAAAATAGATATTAGTATGGTCAGAGATCCCTGTAAACAAATCAGACACATCTCTATCAATAATGTCAGAAGAGCAAATTAAATCTAAAATATGACCATGTAAATGTGTGGAAAAATCAACACTGAGTTAAACCAAAATAATTCAAAATGGAGATAAATTCAGAGGAGGAAGAAACAGAGTCCAAATGAATATTTAAGTCACCCAGCACCAATAAAGATGAAGACAGTACACTTATGGAAGTCAAGATCTCACTGAATTTTGTTAAGGACTAAAGGGAACCTTAACCTTTATGAGGTCAGTAGATCAACAGCATTACAATGGGAGCAGGATATGATGATTTTAGAGCCAAATGTTCAAGGTCTCATGGAGCTTATAGACGCTGAGTTTAATGGAATCCTGATAGATGAACATCAGCCCACTTCCTCTCCCAGTAATCCTTAGCTTGCAAAAATATTTAAAGCCAGCTGCAGCCAAGTTCAGGGAGAAATAATCCTCCGGTTGGTTCCACGGCTCAGTGAGAGCTTTATATGGATGATGAGGTAATAGACTGAGGTAAGGATGCAGTGAATGGAAAATGCAACGGATTATTTTACTGAGAGCCTCGAGATGAACGACTTCTTAAGTCCAGAGTGAGCAGATGATGGAGATACAGATGATGTTATCGAGGGTGACCATGTTCCAATGGAACCCACACAGCTCAAAAACAGAGGATTCCAGATGATAGTTAGCAGAAGCTTTATCAGGTGAACCTTGGTGTAGATACAGGTTTCACTCAGCATGTCCAAAAATTAGAGCAACACAAAAACCTCAACTGACCCCATAAACACACCAAAATCATTGGAGAAGAGCAGCAACTTATTTTCCTGTTAGCCAATCAGAGTGCAGATTTTATTTAGGCCTGCAGAGAAAGGACTAATTTATTCTTTTCAAATTGATTGTTGATATTCAATACAATAAGAAAAAAGTAATGAATACCTCAGACAGATGCTTTGAACTCAGCTGGTCTTGATGACAGTTTCCACCGTAGCCAGTTAAAGGTTGAGGTTGCCTTCAATGTTTTGTGGTTGCCTGACCACCAAAGCTCGGACACATCAAGACATGGACTCCACAAGACCTCTGAAGGTATCTGGCACCAAGGCCATAGCAGTATGTCCCTTAAGTCCCTTGAGTTGGGCCTTGATGGAGGACCGTTTAACTTTTACTTGGCCTACAAAATTTATTTGTTCGGCAAATTGCTAGCATATCATAATCTAGCTCTGGACTGGAGGGTCCCATAAGTGCAATATTATATGAAAAAATGTATTGTTAAAACATGCATTTATTTGTCAAACTTTCTCCATATGTCCACTCTGTATTTCAAGGCTTATAGATCTTTTATCTTAACCATACAGTCTGGATAAGTTGACATTCCTTTTTCAGTTCATTCCCTATAATTATTTCTGATTCCTTGCTGAGATTCTAGACTTGGAAAATCCTAGGAGAATAAACCAGACATCTTGCGCTTGGGCAAAGTTTCCAACCACAGAAAGGCGTTATTACAATTGCAAATTATTAAAATAAAAATTCAGAGCTGTTTGAATGTGGAATGGTGGAAAAATCTAAATCCCTAACACTGAATTATTACAGATCAATAAATAATATGAGGTTTAGATAAAAAACCGACAAAGAAATGAGACCTTCCAGCAGCCTGCAGTCTCACACTGACAGCCAGGTGGCGCCTTTGCTCCTTATAACCCTTCCTAAATGAATGAATACCCAGAAGCCCCTGAGTTCAGGCAGCTGGGAGTGAGGAGCTTTGATTATGGTCTCCTGCTGCAAAGTGTCCCACTTTCTCCTCATGCTCACTACAAATGGAATAGATCAGAACAGGGTGTGTATTCTCATGCCCAAATCACTCCCCAGTTCCCTCCACATCCCAGTAATGGACCAGAGCTTTACACTATACACGACCCAATCAAAAAAGCAGAGAATAAATATTTATTATGGAATGAAAACAGTATAAAATAGTTTTAAAGCTCTAGAGATTCTCTGGGTCCTTCCTGTAGGCAGGTCAATTGGTGTCTCTAAAGGGTCCCAGTAAGTAAGTGGTGCCTTGTGTTACTGAAAGTGGGGACGGTTGCAAACTTTTTAAAATTTCCTTCGGTTTCTCAGAGACTGTTTGCATTGGAAAGAAAATTTTAATACAACCACATCTGTCAGCTAAACACAGCTGTAACACGTATAGTTATAATAATATATGTACAATCTATACTCAGGAAAATGTAATAAAATATTTAATATCACTTTGCAAGAACTTTGTATACAGATAAGGTTTTCATTTAATTATTTTGGCTGTATGAAGACGAGTAAAAGGAAAGACATTTATTTCAACTATAAAATCTAAAGTAAAAAGTAAGACTGAATTTTACTTCTGTAACCCTTTCTGATGAATCACAGACCTGCTAAAATTCACAGTTAATGTTAAAACTGTATGTAATATAAGATTATACATTAATGATGTGACATTTCTCCTGTTATTTTATATGCACAGTTAAAGCCTCTTCCTGTACCAAATCTTACTGCCCGTGCACCTTTGGAATCTAAAGAACACAAACAACACTTTGTTTTGTACAAAAAAAGTCCCCAAACAATTATTCAACTTTATTAACATCAAGTTTTTCCCCCAACATTGGAATTCCAGTATTTTTTTCTTATTAACGAATAGAAAACAGAGTGCGTATACAACGGATGTGAACCCCTACAGCACGAACCATTCACAAGGTCAAAAGGAACGATTGGCCAGCGGAGCGTGTGGTTATAATCAGGCCACGTCGCTGTGCTTTAATCAGAGAATGCACGCACGCGAGTGTGCGCGAGAGGATTAATACAGTAGATAGTACTTTGTTGCATGAATACGGAGTCACATCCAGCAGTCTCTCTGTCACGACGTCCAACGATAAAATCTCAAGCTGTAGATACCATATGTATAATAATATTTATCATTTCTCATATTTATGTGTATATAGCTCTATAACTCCGTAGAAAAAAAGTTCAGTGGTGGAGTGGTTAATACTGTACAGGATCCAGCTGTGATGAAACGTCACGATTTCGCAAAAGTTAGTAGTGTTCGTACGTTTTCCAGGCGTGCTGATAATCGGCTGCGCAATATATCACGATATTTAACGACTTATTTATTTCTGGGAGGCGCCACCGGCTGGTCATGTGACCGATCACCTGGTCATGTGACCGATCATCCAGCGTAACCGTACGATGCTCTTGGCTCATTCTGGATCGTGGAGGTTCCGGAGCCTCGTACCCAGACCTCAGGGTGAACGTTCGACTAAAAACATCAACACAAACATTTTTATAGTAATAACAACCGTATGATTAGGTAAATTACACAAAATCTCAGATAATCCCATAACTCTGTTCACAGAACCAGAGACGATGAAGAAACAAAATGATCATGATATATCGCGAACCGCCATGATCGGTGCACGCGCCCAATCGCTGACTAGTGTTTCGTTGCGTTTTCTACAAAATAACGGCAGTTAACCAGTTAACAAGCTCTGATAAAAAATACAAATCATAAGATAAAGGAAATAATAATTATAACAATAATAATAAAAAAAAGTGTTACGAGATGAAACTGACAGCAGCTCGGAGAACAGTGGTTCTCTTGTATTAGTACCTAGGAACGTTTTACACACCCCTTTGTGCTAAAATAACCTTTAAAAAGCAAAATAAAAAATAGTACCATTCGTGGCGAGAGAGAGACAGACAGACCCGGGGAGGCCGTTAAGATGAAAGAAGACGTTAAACAATTAATAATAACTAAATAAAATATCTCGATGATAACAAACGGTTACAAAAACGCTACCAGTAGCCTTCCACTGAGGGTCTGAGAGTCTGAATGAGAGTCAGTCAGGAAAGCTGCTGTGTGTGTGTGTGTGTGTGTGTGTGTGTGTGTGTGTGTGTTGCAGACTTGTGGGGCTGCGTTGAACACACTGCAGTCCCCGCCCACACGCTGAAGCGCGTGCTCACGGCAGCCGGAGTCCAGCACTGTTACGTTGCATAGTGGTCGAAGCTCCCCAGGTACTCGAGCGCCGCTCGGTAACAAAGCTGGTACTGGTCCTGAAAAAACCCAGACGGGTGAGAGTTAGCCTCACAGCTAAAATCCTGCAATCTGATTGGCTGAGAGACGTTCTATGAGTTCCAGGACTACATGACAAAGATACACACGTAACCTAGCAACAACGCCAGCCATAACAAAGCAGCAACATTATAATTACACAAGAAAAGAAATTAATTAGAATGAGTTTATAAAAATTGGATCTATTAATGAATCCTAATTAGAATTTAGATCAAAGAGAAATGAAGTCAGTGCAGTAAATTAAACATCCTGAGCTCTTAATGTCGTTTCTTCTTCTGAGTTTTTTCTTCTTTTCTTCCCAAAGCCGTCGTTTGCTGGTGTTAAACTCTGCGTCTTTCATTAAACACCATCGGCGGC
>JAVSBU010351635.1:0-10058 GCA_033118015.1 Loricariichthys derbyi
ACCCGCATTTTAACATGCGCTTGTAAGGGACAGAACTGTGTATTAATCCACGTTGCCTGACGTGTGCCGGATGCTACGGCATCAAAACATTGCTTTATTCGGCAGATTTATCGGCGTTATATGGCGATCAAAATGTCGGCCAGTTTGCTCCACCCCTTTCCATCGCAAAAACAACGGAAACTACCGCGAACGTCGGTCTATATACTACCTGCCGAATAAACCATCTATGTGTGAATCAGCCCTAAGAGAAGAACTATATTGGACAGTCATTCATTAATCTTCAGTAACAGCTTTGCCTCGGTCATGGTGAAGTCAAATCCTATCCCAGGAACACTGCAAGGCATGACCGTACCCTAGACAGGGCACCGGTACATCACTAGGCAGCCCACACCCCCACCACCTCACATCTAAAGACAATTACAGTAACTATTTCACTTAGCCTTTAGCACTTAGCTTGAAATAAAATAAGAATCACTGTAAACACATGTTGAAAACATACCAAACTGCAAAAATGATGTGGCATTAAATCTACTGGCTGCACCACAGTGCTCTGTAATTGCAGTACACTGATAAAAGCAATACGATATCTCTGCTAGATATGACAATAGTAACAAACCTGCAAGATATGTTCAGCAATGCTAATGTATACAGGCAAAACATATTCTATGATCTTCACTATTTCTTAGATCGATAGATTATAGAAATGATATTGATATTATGCCTGAACATTGTCCCTATGGGAATTGCATATTGAAACTAAAAAGCCTTACCATCTAAGCCCCGTAACCAGTGGGAGCCAGGACACACGGGATGACAAGGTCACGTCCGGTGGCCGTTGGCGAATCCTGCTGATCAACCACATAGGGACAGAAGTGGAGAGGTATGGCAGGGGACGATGAAAAGCGAGCCCCAGGGTGAAGCCCCAGCCTGCGGGTAACCTCACTCACTGGGTAGCCTCACTCACTTTAGGTCGGGTCATGGTGCCAGAGGACCATGTGGGAGGCCCAGGACAGGGCCGGGGGGGGGGGGGCATTTGTGCCAAGGGGAAAGGCACTGCCTCTATTTTACTGATCTAAGCCCTACCGTACCTCAAGCCTCCTAGCTTTACATCACCCCCCTTCATCAAAAGAGGGGCAGCACCTTCATTCCTAACTACCTCAAAGGTGCAAAGAGTGAAGCTGGTGTGCCCACCCCGCTATCGCTAATGGTGGAGTGTAAACTCACCATAGGACCGCAAAATCGGTGAAGTGGAAATCTAAGTGAAATCTAAGCCCCAGTGCTGCACACCACAAGCACCCAGCCATGAAAGCGGAGCAGCATACGGTCCCTACGTAAGACGAGGAACAATGCCGCTACACTGAACTGTTCCTGCTTCTGCTTTTTAAAGGGCTGGTTGCACTTGATGTCATGAAACATTCCCACAAACTTGTGTTATGAACACACATTAACAGATTCCTGGTCTTTAAGTACAACAGTGTGCACTCTCAAACCTGATTATCATCCCATTGATTGAAAACACCTGAGTCTAATTTCACCTTCAAATTAGTTGCTAATCCTAGAGGTCCACATACATTTTCCACTCACAGTCACATTTGCAGCCCTGTGAATGCAAGGATTGTTATCTTGAAATACAGGTAGAGGAAATGTTATGTTCCTCGGTAAGATAATGAGCAAGAGAAACATCTTGTTTAACAGCAGATCAATGTAGACATTGTGGTTGAGATTTACTTAAAGGATCCATTTCTGTGTAATTAAAACAATCCCAGAGCCTTCCCTTCCCCAGCTTGAACCACACCTTGAACTACAAATTAGCTCACTAGGATAATTCAGCGCTATTATCCCTCCACCCCCGCTCCACTCTACTCACTCTAACGCGATGCTAGGTCGCGCTGTGGTGCGAACACCATAGGGAAAGCTGGTATCACACCATTCCTTTGGAGAGGCATAGTTTTTAGGGAGGAGTTTTTAGGGAACAGCTTCTCACCCCTTGTCGCTACCTGGCCCCCTTTCTTTTTTTTTTCACGTTACACTCAGTAGTGGTTATTTTCAGCCAGCAGACACATTTTCTGGCCATGTGGCCCCTTGTGTTTGAGTCAGACATGTCAGTTCTTTTGTTTGCCCTTTTGAACCACACCCACAGCGATCGTGCATCAAGCGGCACTCGAAGACTAGATGTTAGAGTGTGTACACGTGTGCTCGCTCACTACACAGTTTTGGTTTTGAAGCCAGTAAATGCATCCACTCCTCCATTTTTTTCACTGCTGAACCTTTGTTTTAATTTCATAGTTAACCACAGCTCTGCAATTGAGTCTTCCTTCCTCACCCCTGTCATAACAGAAACAGTGTAACCTATCTAAGAATTTCGTCAAATTCTTGTCACAATGTCGGGGGTGAGGTAAACGGGAGAACCCATGTGCAGACAGCTGCATAAATAAGGGTAAACTTTATTGAACGTAAAATAAAGGAACCAAGGACACGAAAGCAAATCAACACAAGTGAAGCCAAAAACTAAACCAAAAAGCCTAAACAGCTAAGCCCTGAGGGCAGATGGGGCTAGGGTGCACAGCGACAACTAGGACATGTCCAAGGTGACATGGACCCGGATTTACAGCCAGCATACTGGTCCAGCCAACCAAAGCATGTGCACCCGTTTTTACAGCCAGATTTACCAAACCGGCCAACCACTGGGACGAAGGGGAGGCCTAAGCAAGGGCCAGCAGGATGAAATGAGGGGAGAGGCCCCAAGTAATGACCTGCCTGGGGTAGCAGCTAACGGTATCCCCGTGTGGACCCTTTAGGTCCAGCATTGCCTGGATGACTACACAGGAAAGCAGGGGGTACTGATGAGGTTTGGGTGGTGCACAGTACAGCTACCTGTTCCTACTCTAACAAGCTACACCCTGTCAAACCTCAGGCCTCCAGACCTTACTCCACCCTCCCTCTACAAAGGAAGGGTGGTACCTTTGTCCCTCACCTTCTCTGGCGCCAAGAGCATGTACCCACTGCACATCCCGTGGTTAAAGCATGTAAAGGTGTTACCCACGCATCAACTAAAACCCGTCTAATGCCCCACACCGGCTTCGCGGGCCATGGCGAACTGGTACGGTCACTGGACCAACAGACGTAGAAAGATCTTACCTTTACCAATAGCCCGCTACCACTGATTCGTGCGACTCACTTTTTAAAGCCGACCACAGCTGAACCCAATTTTAGGGGTTTTCATTTCCGCACCCACGATCGCTAGTCACGCATGCACAGGACGCAGAAACGTCAGGCTGACAAAAAATAATTAAGCTGCCTGTTCTCTATCATGCATCACAGCACAGACATGTTCCATATGGAATCAATTCATGGTCTAGAGACATTAAACAAAATAATCTCTACTCACTTTATGTGATGCATCTGTATATTTTTTTATAAATACATGTCATTCAAAAAGTACAAATAAAAGTCACATTTCGCAATCTGACATTCTGCGAGATGAAGACAAATTTAGTGCTGGGTGAATGCCATAGCTGGACATTAATCTTGGTAGAGGATGAAGACAGTGAGAGGTCTGTGGCTGTTTTTAATGATCTGGCTCGGATGTAGTAAACCACCACTCAGCCTCGCTAATGCTCTTGGCTAAATAGAAGGACACCAATGTGGTCCAGAATCTAGGATGAAGTGCGGAGACTGTTATAATAGTGAAACAGAACAAACTCTATAAATGTTTATGATTCTGGGTGCCATATGTTCACAAACCATATTTCATTTAGGGTACATGTATGTATGGATAATGGGTATTGTCACAGACTTGTGGCAAAAAAACTGGAAAAAATCAGACTTACATGTGTATTGATCTTTCCGTTCTCATTGGTCATGCTGTCTCGGTGATGCAGGTTGGCAAACGGCTTTGCTGCCCCCCAGGACTCCAGGTACTGAGTCATACGCACAGACGCCCGCATCTTTGGGCCATCGAGGATGGGCCGAGGGCGGCAATGCAGCTGCGGACTACGCCTCTCTCCCTAGTGGTTGGAGTGCGATATATATGAAACATAAAGAACATTGTGTGAGGGCAAAGACACCAGGGTGAGTAACTATTCAATGTCTTAGACAATGACCTACAAAACAAACACACTCTGCCTGGAATCAGCAATGAAGACAATTTAATTATAAACAGCCATTGTGGAAATTCATATGTGAATCTCTGTCAATTAATGGAATCAGATTGGAGGTATGGACTGCAATTATAAAGAAAGATAAAGCCAGCTTATAAATTCAGGTGATGCTCCATAGGGCCATTTATGCGCTTTTGTGATGCCTGAGCTGACTGCAAGTCACTGACATGACTCTGGGCAGCAGTCTAGTAAATTGTTGCTGATATAATATAATCCAGATATAATTACCAAATGTTTAATTATACATAAATCAATTTACATGGTTACTATTTTAGACTGTATAAAGTTCTTTTTATACGCTGTCATTGGTTATTTCTGGTAACGTGTCTGTCTTTTGTGCCTTTTCAGATTAATAAAGCTGCATTATAATTATTAAAAAGTCTTGACTGCATATTAGAGTGGACTACGAGGTAAAACCGGCTAGAAAAATGATTCACCTCAGTAATTAGCTATTTAAATTTTAATGACACCTTATCACCTTATGAACCATGACGGAAAGCATAATTTAATCAAGCCATTCAATAAATTAAGACAGCAGTAGAACATCACGTACATTCATCTCCAATTTAGTGCCCACAGCGCATCAAGGAAACAGAACCTCAAATCCATTGATGGAACCAAAATAAACGGCCTCATCTGATTAGAAATGAGAGGATACTAGATGTTGCCAAGCAGAGTGATATCTGTGGGCAGAGAGAATGCCCACGCACATCTACATACTCGAAAAAGTCAGGAATTGGCAATGTTTCTTAATGTGTTATGCCAAGTTGAACTGTAAATAGACGAACTTCAAAGCAAGCGTTTATGGAGGTGGCTTATGTTCAAACTGATGGTGAGGTAAATCACTAAAGTGTAGCTGCCAAACACTGTGATCACTGTATGCACACAGAGCACAGGCAACAAGGTATGTAGGGCAGCGGTGAACACGCTTGAGTATTGTGCAAATGGGTGAGGAATCATATTCAAGCACTGACACCGTTGGGCACTTGAGCAAAGTCCTTAAATTTCAATTGTTTGGCTTGTAGGTAAGTTTATATCAAAAAGTCACTCTGGACAAGGGTCTGCTAAATAATTTAAAACTAAAAGTAGCAGTGAATATTTATAGATGCAGCAAAGCAGCTGTGTTGTAAAAACACTATCTGACAGCAATTAAACATCATGGTTTCTTAGATAAGCAATAAAACATTAGTACAGTGCAACATCTATTGTGGTGGAATGCTGATAAGATGTACAGTCCCAATCCCATGCATATAGGAATGGCTTATATAATGAATATTCAAATAACGGGAGCCCAATAGACATTATTTCCTATCAGGAAATCCCTACCTGGTACCTGATAAGCAGGTGAAGTCTCCTTCATTAAGTGTATCAACAGTCGCCTGTGCACATTTCTCTACCTTTATTCATAACTAACCACTAAATAAAATAATTCTGAAAGGTGTAGGTAAAGAAGTGAGGGTATTCAGAAAAGAATCTACTTCTGTTCTTTTCCTGATTATCATTCATTATCATGGGTTATGGGACTGTATTTAACACTGTATTTAATGACTAGCAGAGCATCCTTTAGTAGCATTAACCTACATTTTAGCTGCTGCCCTCAGCCATCTTGCCATTGTACATTGTCTCAATTGGACTGAGTTCAAACACAAAGTTTCCTCTTTTAAATGCATCCTCTAGTTGATATACTTAAGTTACTTGTGTATTATGGCTCACTGAGCCATATATGTACCATATATTTACATATATGTAGCACAAGAAGTGTGACATGGGGTTTGAATGTTTTTGTTTTCTTTGAATATTTTGACTATTTCAAAGTAATTCATCTACCTAAATAATGCTTGAAAATAAATGGACTTGCTCCAGCCGTTTAGGAGAAAACTGACTTTGTTATAACTATGGTAGAAACATAATGTTCATCACAAGGTGTCCAACTAATTGATTGTTTTTCTTGACAAAAATATGTTATAAGGCTTGTAATCCATTTGAAACACACATCCTGCTGTAAGATATTTGAATATGGACTAAATTTTTTAAATTTCAAATTTTTTATGCCCATTTGGGAAGTTTGAAAATTGGACACCGTGATGTACGTTACGCAAGAAGGAAATTATTTGATAAAAGTTCAGTTACAGTTCAGACAATATGAATTTATTACTTTGTTTGGCAATGAACATGTGCAACAATACAAAAGAAATACCTGGGTAACGTGTATTTCAATGAAATAAATGTTTCCTGAACAGTTAATAAGTGGATGTCATGTAACTCACACAGACACCGTGGTACCACTAGCATATTTTTACATATATACTTAATAATCTGATCATAGTCAGATTTTTGCGGATTTTTGGATTTTAACACAGTAATCGGATTACTCAGATCTGTTTTCTCAGTCGCATGTATGTGAGTGAGGTCTGCTTTTAATCAAGACTTGGTTTTATTTAGGCTCTTTTCCCATTGCATGTTGTGTTTTTTTTTTCATGGGATCTGGTAACCGTGGAAGTAAATGCTTCACGGAATTAAAGGTAGTGAAACGGCTATCAAACCCTTTATTTAATATTAATGTTTGAAGTTTATGTCACATATTTCTGTGAGATTATTGGCTCAGTAGAAAGTAGAACGTTTCTCATTATCTAAAAAGAAATCCCATTATCTGATTAAGCAAGTGCATGTATACTCATTAATCAGATTTTCTGCAGTTATTGAATTATTAATTACACGTAAACGCACTAGGTATCCCATTCCAACTCTATTCAGTGTGAGGTGAGGAGCTGCTACTTATTCCTCTGTAAGTCATCTTGAATACAATTTTACTTTATTGGACTCTGGGACTGAAAGCTCTCTGCTTCTGAGGCAGTAAAGAAGCCGCAAACCATGATGATTCTGCCACCATGCTTCACAGTTGACATTCTTCTTTTAAAAACCTCGGAAATATTTAAGAGGTAGCACGGTGGTACAGTGGTTAGCACTGCTGCCTCACAGTTCTGAGAACCCCGTGTTTCAAAAGTGCCCTTAGTGTGTGAATGTGTGGATGAATGTGTGAGTGTTTGTGCCCTACAATGGCTTGCTGCTCTGTCTAGGGTTGTTCCTGCCTTGTACCCCGTGTTGCTGGCTATGCACCGGCTTTCCTATGACCCTGACTATTAGAAGCAGGTAACACAATAAATAAATGAATTAGTAAAACTTTCAGTATGGTCACATCAAGGGATCTCTTTTAAGAGTACATTTTTCTATCCACTTGATTTCGGTTTATCAGTCGTTACTGTACAAAAATTCTGACTACTTGTGCATTTTAAGTTCAGGTCTAAAGTGTTTATCCATTCTTGATGAGGATCAACACGAATCACACGATGGGCTTTTAAGTGTGCAGTTGTCTAATCTACGTGTACCTTTGGATTGATGACGAGGTACGTCAGGGTGCCATGCTCTTTCAGATACGAGTCTCGGCTCTGTCCGTTACCCGACTCCACTTTGTAGGCGCCCTTCAAGTGCTCCAGTGTGACCGAGGAGATGTGAACTCGTCTGGACAGGACAGGACGGACAGGCACAAATAGGCACACCAGTGACAGAACACTTCAATAACAATACATAGACAAGAAATACGACATCCTCTTCTGCAGCCCACACACAGGGGAAGGTAAATACCTGTATTAAAAACAGTGTCTTTGTCTTTGAATTGAACAAAACACACCATCAGCCAGGAGCACCATTCACCAGGCTCTCCACACTGTGTTTGTGTAACCGTCAAGAGCTCTCGATAGGTTTCACAGCATTAATCACAGATGCGAACACACAAGCACAAAATGAGGGTTCAGGGAAAAGCAGCTTACCCGGGTACGCCCCCGGCCTCCATATGGTTTGCCAGGGTGACGTCATGTGACCAGACATCGTACTGCCATTTCCGGAGGCCAATCACACCACACAGAACGTTGCCAGAATGGACCCCAACACGCATGTTAATGTCGACACCCGTGGCATCTCTGACCTTCCTAAAATCAGAGAAATAATTTCTCTGTTGCAAATTCATAGGATCATCCCACTGTTTTGTCTCTTTGCGCTTTCCTAGTGCACTTTACTGGTTGACTAATGCATTTTGTAATGCATGACTCCCCCACTTTGTACTAGAAGTACTTTCAACTATGCAACTAGAGTCAAAGTAACTACCAGAATACACAAACAGTTTTGATATATCTTCATTTACATACCATTATCAGATTTATCTGTTTCATATACCATAACGATACACATTGCATTAACAGTTATTGACTGCAACTCAACTACCATATCTCATTTGTCAGCCTCACACTACCTAATGAAAAGGGATAATCACTGAGCAGATAATTAGGCTGTGTACCATTCACAGTAGAGAATTCACACTGAAACAGTTGGTAGCGGCATGGCAGTGTGCAACCATCTGTACACACACGAGCTGTATCAACAAGGTAGGTCCAGTGCAGTAATGACATAATTCACTGAGGGCTTGCAAGCAAAAAGACTTGCATTAGAAATGGTCATAATTATCATATATTCTTTCCTGCGCCCTGACCCATTGCCAGGTTTTATTTGTGTATTTAATAAAACATTCATCCATTATCAAAACGTAGTCATTTGTAGAGAAAGGAGGATAAAGTAGTAAACAGAGGAATGACTTGTCACTAACATTAGGAGCTGTATTCAAACAATATTTAATAGTGATGTACCAAAAAGAAAATATAGGCCAAAACCACAGCCGAGTACCAAAATTTCATTTTATTTATTTATCTTTTTATTTGCATTAATTTATTTAATTGGTGCTTTTTGAATGACGTAAGAAAAAATCAGTCGAATATATGAAGGGTGATTATAGATTGATGGCCAAATGTCTCAGGCCATCAAGAAATGAGTCCACACAGCAACATTTTCACTGATTAACATTCTGTTCAAAGTGAAACTGCCTGCACTGAATAGCACAAGATTGTGAAGTGAATAAAAAGTGCTGTCATTATTTCCTAACTGTTCTGAGGATTAACATTTGTTCAAATGTTGGATTTTGACACTTGATTTTAAGTCTACTTAAGTGTTACACTTTATTGTCTTTGTTTCCAGCATTCTGGACTTACTGGACAGTGAGTGATCCCATCCCACCAAATTATATTTGTTTTTTTCAGATTAAAAATTCCAAACTTTTTTCTCTTTCGAGTGAAAATCAAAAAGTCAGTGCATCACTATTACAGGTACATCTCAAACAAGAGCCCTGGGTCTTCTCCTCTGCACTCTCCTCTTCAGCTCACCACACAGGTTTTCTATTGGATTGAGGTCTGGGGACTGAGATGGTCATTAGAGGAGCTTAATTTTGTGCATTATGAACCATTTTTGAGTAGATTTGGCCACATGTTTAGGGTCATTATCTTGCTGAAAGACCCAGTGATGGCCCATCTTCAGATTTTGGGCAGAGGCCACCAGATTCTGATTCAAAATGTCCTGATATTTCAAAGAGTTCATGATCCCATCTATCCTTACAAGGTTCCCAGGTCCTTTGGAGGAGAAACAGGCCCACAGCATCGTACTCATCCTTGGTGTTACACCAGACCCACTTAGAGTGTTTGCTGCTAAACAGCTCTATCTTGGTCTCATCTGACCAAAGCACATGGTCCCAGTTAAAATGCCAGTACCACTTGGCAAACTCCACCCGTTTACGTTTATGAGTATAACTCAGAAAAGGTTTTCTTTGTGCATGCCTTCCAAACAGCTTGTTGGCATGTAGATAGCACCTGATGGTTGTTTGGGAGACCTTGTAACCCCAAGACGCTACCATTTGATTCAATTCTCTTACAGTGAACTTTGAAGAACTTTTTACTTCTCTTACCATCCTTCTCACTGTGTGTGGTGGCAAGATACACTTGCGTCCTCTTCCAGGCTTGT
>JAVSBU010351644.1:0-10057 GCA_033118015.1 Loricariichthys derbyi
TGTTTGTGTGTGTGTGTTTGTGTGCGTGTGTGTGTGTGTGCGTGTGTGCGTGTCTCTGTGCGTGTGTGTGTGTCTCTGTGCGTATGTGTGTGTCTCTGTGCGTATGTGTGTGTGCGTGCGTGTGTGTGTGCAGGTACCTGTCCTGTCGTGGTTTGATGATCTGGAGGACACGGAGCTGCTTAATTTACTGCCGGTGTTTGAGGAGCTCAGCGGCGCTGATGATATTTATACCAAACTCAGGCAGCTCCGAGAACCCTGAGGCTCCGCCTCCAAACATGCCTTAAATCTCACACACACACACACACACACACACACACACAATCATGTGCCAGTTGTGTATTTATGATTTTAGGATTTTAAACTTGTTCTATTTGCAAAAAAATCCAAACACAGACAGATCAGAAAGTTGAAATCATCGTTATTAGAGAGCGATTAACACTAATTACACACACACACACACACACACACACACACACACACACACACAGTACGTTATAGTGTTGAGATTGAATCCTCAGGTTGAAGCGCAGCAACGTTTCTGAAGTGTTGAAATTAGAAACAAAACTACAGATGTTAGGATAATAAGCTCTGTTTTCTAATTTTACACCCAAATGGAATTGGAGGGATTTTATTTAATTATTTGTTCTGTTTTGTTTTATTTTCTTATTATTCATCTGCACTACTGAACCATTTAAGAATCTGATTTTATATTTAGTTTATAAAGCGGCATAATAAAAGCCCCAAAGTTCTTTGTTCTTAATAAACCTTAGAGCAGCAGTTTGTTTTTTCAGGCCATATTGCTGCTAGTTACTTTAAATTTCCAAATTATTCAAATTTCTACAAAAACTACAAGTAAAATTCCTAAAATGCACACATTTATATATAAAAATAATCTGGATTATGACAGAAACAGTTTAGATTAAGCTTTTAATAATCAGTAAATGCAATATTACTCTTTCTACAGGTCACAGAACTTTTTTATTCTGTTTACGTTCTGATCCAAATCACTCATTAAAATTTCACTGTTAGATTTTTTTAATTGGCCAATTGGTTTTGTTTTAGTCCAGTGACATTGATTATGAGATTAATGTATTAATAATACATTTTATTTAATGGCTGTAAAAGTATGTTAAAAGCACAAATTCCACACTGAAAATACTAAAATGTTTTTTTGTTTTTTTCTAAATGACAGTCAGAATGAAATGCCAATAAAATTGTTTTTTTTTTTTGTTTGTTTTTTAATTCGTACCTTTTTTTTTAACCCAAGCACACAGCTTATACAGCAGCTGGTTGGACCAAAATAGTAATTAAAAAAAAAAACATTATTTTAAATGGCTTTGTTTAACACAATGGCCTTCTTTGTGCAGAAACCTTTTTATATTGTTTAACATTTTGTTTTATTTTTTTATTCTGCCACTGTTTTAAGTATTAAAATATTCAGTTTTTTTTTTATTATAAATGCAATATGATGCATTAAGCAGCCTTTAAAACCAGAACTGTGTGAATTTTTAGTTTGTACCTTTTATACACTTATTATGAAACACATAAACAGATTCTAATAACAATGTTTTTATTTTAAATCTAAAAAGTGAACCTTATCTTTCAGATTGAGGAGATAATTGAGTGTTGATTTACATTCTGCTCAGTGTTGATTTTAAGGATGTGCCTCTGTTCGGTTTTCATCCGGTTTTATGTTTTAATTTTTAAAAATACAGTTTTTAACTCATTCCAAGCCGTGTACGTCAGAAGTATTGCAAAATATCAGCATGTACCAAAGTCGTTAGTGAAGCCGGAGGGTTTTAATCAAACAGAGTTTGCTGATTAAAGTTAGAATGCATGTTAAAGTCATTAATACGGCCCATAAAAGAAATTTCTGCTGGTCAGAGAAACTTTTAATAAGGTTAAAATATGAATAAAATCAATAGAATGATATCTTTTCTTTCCATGTTAAATGATGCTGTTTCTCTTTTTCTTTTTCTTTTTTTTTTTTTTGGCGGGTGGTATTCAGGTTCACTCCTGGCATGTTTGGCTGATTTTTTTTGGCTGAGTGTTTGGTAATTTTCGGATTCGTTCAGGTGCTCGGACTGAACCGTACCATTACTACAGGCATTAAGGATGAAACTCAAAAACAATCTAGTTTGGCCTTTACATTCTGCTGTTTTTTTTTTTTGGGTTTTTTTTTTGTTTTTGTTTTGTTTTTTTTTTTTTTTGTTTTTTTTTGGGGGGGGGTTAAAAATGCCAATTTGTGTCTATGCATAAATGTAAGATGCAAAAAAAAAAAAAAACCTCGATTTGTGTTTGGTCTCTGAGTCCAGTTTAGCGTTTTATATGTTTGTACTCTTTTACATGAGAACCTGCTGGAGTTTATGCAGTTTTATTTTTTAATTTCTCAAATTTAGGAAATTGGCAATAAAAGCTATTAATTATATTGTGATGTGATTGTGTGTTTTTTTTTTATGTTTGCTTGCTCATTTTCTCTCACCTAATCCGGTTCAGTGCAGGAACCGCCATTAGACAGAGTGCCAGTCCATCATAGGACACATACTCAGACACTTTAGAGACAACATTTGACCTAACACATGCGGGGAAAACAACCTCCATATGGGTTTGATTCAGTTCCAGGTTAATAAGAGGATAAAATCCGTACTGCCCTTAATTCTGTTTAACTGCAGGCTGAAGCTGAGTCTTTTTGTATTGAGGACCCTCCCTCAGGTAACTCCAAACTGGGATGGCTTTCTCTACCAGGATCTGCAAACCACAACATTAAATGCACAACGGAATTAAAGGCACCTTTGTGTATGTACTTGAGAAAAGGAGCTTGATAGCTGGATGTTTGAAGCAGGGGTGGGCAATATATCGATATTTTATTATATTGTGATAATGTTATGATGGACTGTAAGCTTCTCTGAGGATATCATCAGCACTTAAAAAACACCGACCCTCCTAAAGTTTCATAATATAATTATTATACAGTAATTATTCCTCTTTAATTGGATGAAGTGCAGCACAATTAGAATAAAAGTCACTTTAAATATGGAATAATATTTGAATGGAAAATCAGTTACTATATCAATTCATTTTGTCTCTGATAAACATCATGTATCATGAAAATGTCTACAAATATTGTGATTATAATATTTTGACCGTATCGCCCACTCCACGCCGTGTAATTCTGTTACCTGATTACTGAGTGCATGTTCACTCTCTGATCAGATTAGTGACAAAGCTGGATTTTCTGCAGATCGGGTAGCCAAAAGGGTCAAAGGAGGAATAAACTGCAAAATACCCCCAAAAAGTTCCATATCATCTGCCCCAAATTCCACCTGCAATTAAAAGCACCGTCTGGAGGCTTTAGACCTGATACCGAATGAACCGGACTTAGAAAATATAAATCCATATAATATAACATTTATTCAATTTGTATTTATTTATTATATTTTTAATTTTATTAAAGGTATAATTTTATTTATTGTATTCTATAGCTTTATATATTTCTGTTTTATAATATTCATTATTTTATTTATTATATATAATATTGTCTTATTTTATAGTTAACATTTTTCTCATTTATTATATATTTTTTATATTCTATAATTTTCTATTTTATTAAATTGAGTATTATTTATTTATAATGTCTTTTATTCTATAGATTTTTATTTCCTATTTTATTATGGTTTGTTAAAGTCCTATTTTGACGCCATTTGCAGGCCATTACCTTTTCGGTTTAGCTGGCCTGCAGATAATAATGTGTTTTCTTTAATGTATTCAATTAAATTAAATAATTAAATATATACTGTATATATTATTATCCTATATTTTATTTATTATATGTACTTTATGTTCTTTCACTTAGGTTTTATAGGCTTATCTTTATTTAAATTATTACTATAAACGTATTAATTAGGTAAATTGGTAATTTTGCTTTGGTCTCTTTTTTGAGGTTTGGTTGTAACAGGGTTTCTCTTTTATAACATTTAGGGAGTTTTTCTTTGCCACTGCCCCCTTAGGTTTGTTCAGTTAGAGCTGTGGATCTAGAGGTTTATGATAAAGCTACATTCTATAGTTCTAAATGAACAGGGCCAGTCGGACTCGTCTCCATGCTGAATCTGTGATGCTGTAATTAAAGGAAATGTCGCTTAATTGCCCCTCTCTGGGGCTGAGGGTCAGCGAGTCTGAGTCTGCTGCCCTGTGATAGAGTGACGCCCCCTACAGGGTGTTTTTGAGATAGGCCCTGATAAGTCCGCTGCTCCTCTAAGAAATGAATCCAGCATTAATGGTAGTGGCACTAAGAGTGCGCCCCCCGGTGGCTGGGGCTTTACTCTAAACACCATGTGGAAAATGCAGTCATAGCTAATGAGTCTATAGTATAACGCTGCACTGGCCTGCAAAGCACTCAACCCCAACAGCAGCCATTCATTATTTATTCCCAAAAACAAATGACCTTTTAAGGAGCATAGCACATTTATTGATCGCCCATAATGCACTTCTCTCTCTGAGGCTGGGATTAAATGTGACTCCTCTTCATTTGCCTTTGAGATTTTGTAGCTGCTGCTATCTTTCCATCTATGGAATGGAGTGATGGAGCAGCACACAGACAGGCAAATCCTAATCAAATCCACTATGAGTGTGTGAGGGTGTGTGTTGGTGTGTGAGGGTGTGTGTTAGTGTGTGAGGCATTGTTTCGTTTCAGGAGGAACAAAACGATCTGGTCCTAAACCCTGAGCCGCAGCATCTACAGAGATCTGCTGCTTCAACTCTGATCATTCTGAAGGTAAATCTCATCTTTTAATTTTTAATTAATTTAATGTTTCTATTTTATGATAAGGACTTTTATTCTTTTTATTCTAATTTTATTTTCCTTTCCTGCTCTGTATGTGTAAGAAAATACAGCTGGGTGTTTAATCATGTGAAATTAAGCTGAAAGCAGATCATAATCTGATTTTAGAGTTTATCTGATGCAGAAAATCAGACCTGGGTGTGACTGAGAGAGAGAGAGAGAGAGAGAGAGAGATATGTTTAATTATTAATTATAATTTCATAAAAATGTTTGTTAATAAAGTAAAGATTAAAAACAGAGCGCTGTATCACTGTATCTACTGCATCCTCTAAAATTAATTACATATATCAGAGGTAAAAAATAAAACAAGAACTGATGTGATCAGAATTGTAATTAAATAAAACTTTAATAAAAATATATGCAACATTATTACTGTTAAAACTGTTTTTAAATACATCACTCGGTTTTTAGTTTTTGTTGAATCCTGTGTTTTTGGACTGACAATAAATATATTAATAATATGGTGTTTTTAACACAATGCTTAACTAACAGAAATTCTAGGAGACTTATAGAAAGAAGAAATTAGAGTAAAAGAAAAAAACAACTGAAAAAGACGTTCGTTATGAAAGAGAGAAAAAAGAATAAGGGAGAAATAAAGAAGGAAAAACAGACAAAAGCAGGAAAAAAAGAAAAGAAAAGCATAAGGATGAAAAGAAAAAAAACAAAAATGAAGGAAAGACAGACTAAAAACAAGCAAACAAAAGAAAACATTAATGAAGGACAAAATAACGCAAGATGCAATAAAGAAACAAACAAAGTACTCAGTGATAGACATGAAAAGGCTAAAAAAGGCTGAAATTAAACAGCAAGAAAAGAGAAACAAACAACAGGAAGCACAGCAGTAAGAATATAAAGCAGCACCAGAGAAATAAAGAAACTCACTAACTTAAACAAAAAAAAAGAAAGAAAGGGCAGATAGATGGAAAAATAAAAGAAAGTAAGCGAGAAAGAAACAAACTACTAAAGGATTGAGGGAAGAAAGAAAGATAAAGATGCTCAATATACAGAATAAAGAAAAGGAGGGTAAAAAGAAGAGAAAGAAATGATTCACTAACAGTTAGCTAGAATGTATTTTTTATTTTTGAAAAGTGGGCTATATTTTTGAAAGTGTGTTGTTACCAAGTCCTTATAAAATTTAAGGGGGCTCTAAGTGGGCATGGCTTCACCCTCATTGGTGAGAGTTTGGTTTTAGTCCATAAATGGAAATGTTCAAACAGGAAGTAGAAAGTTAAACACGGTGACATTTAACAGGCCGTAACAAAATTTTTGTTCATGGTGCGAAAATGTGCAGAGAAAGGAAAAAAGAATTAAACTAAAAGAAAACAGAGACGTATTCATTAAGGAAGGAAATGATTAAAGAAGTACAAAATGTATGTTAGGAAATTAATGTATAGGGTCAAATATGAAACAAAAATAAGGAAAGAAAGCAAAAAGAAACACAAACAATCAAACCAAAGGACAGAGAAATGAAGGAGAAAAAAATCGAACAAAAAGGACAGAGGAGCAAAAAGTAAAGAAAGAAAGAAGAGAGAAAATGGAGACAGACCCGAGTGAGTAAAACAAAGAATCAGTTAAAAAAGCAACAAGCTACATAAATTCTGATGAGGTCAAAAAAAGGATAAGGAAGAAGGTAAGAAATACAAATACAAGAAAACAAAAAAGAAGTGTTTGATGAAAAATAAAACAAAAAAGGAAATAAACATATTAAGTGTCAAGAAAGACTGGATAAAGTAAAAGAAATAACTAAAGAAACAAAACCTGGACAAATCTGGACATTAATGAACATTACAAGACCTGAACATTAATGGAAATGAAACAAGGAAAATGAATTGGAAAGAAAATGTAAAAAAAAAAAGACAAGAAACCAAAAGTAATGAACTGTTAAAAATAAAAAGTGAACAAGACATGAAATGGAAGAAAGAAACCAAACAAACAAAAGAGAAAAAGAAAATAATGGTATGTCAAAGAAAGTAACACAAAAAAAAGAAAGAAGGTAAAGATGACTAAACAACAAAGAAAAATACAAATTAAAAAATAGTAAGAAAATCAAAGGTAGAAGGAACAAACAGGAAAACTAAATTAACAAACAAATGGTAGGATAGATCAGAAGTGAAGAATCAGGAAGTAAAAATACTATAATGTGATATTAAAAGGAAAGAATGAAAATAAAAAGAAGAAAGACCAAAAACACAAAATAAAGAAAAGATTATGAAGGAAAAGAAGGAAGTAAAGCCTGGAGTCCATATATGTCAATAAGCGGAGAGGGACAGTGAGTGGGCGTGGCCACACGGCCATTAATGGGAGTTGGTATTTTTGAGTCCATATATGGAAATGTTCAAACAGGGGAAAAAAGAAGTCATGTGACATGTTTAATGTTTCACTGATTGGTAAAAGACGCACATGAAAAAAGCACACATTAATTAATTATTTTATTTATTTATAGTGTGATTGGTTAGCTGTTTGTTTTGTTTTTTTGTAAAGTGAAATTGTTTATTTACTTAACTATTTGATTACAGTATGGTTTAGTTATTTGTTTATTTATTTTTCACAGTAAGTTTATTTATTTATGTCCATTTTAATTGTTTTTTATTTATTTATTTTTCTAGTGAGATAATTATTTACTTAATTATTTATTTACAATGTGGTTTAGTTGTTTGTTTATTATTTTTTCAGCAAAATAATTTATTTATTGATTTAGAGTGTGGTTGTTTAGCAATTTGTATAGGTCTTGTCCTCTCTGATCTTCCTCTCTCAGGTTTTTGGGGAGCAAGCAGGCGCAGGATGGAGAAAACCTTTAGAGCCGTCACCCGAAATTCTGGACTGACCGTCTGGAGGATCGAGGTGAATCTCGTCTCATGATTTATATTTTACAGATTAACTCCTCCCACAATCATAACTCATCCCCCAGCACTATCCTTAATCTGAATCACACAATAATTAATTAAAATATTTTTGCACTATTTTTATTTGCATGTTTCTGGGTTTTTTTTATACAGAAAATGGAGCTGGTCGTGGTTCCTGAGAAAGCTCATGGCAATTTTTTTGAGGGCGACTGCTACGTGGTGCTCTCTGTAAGGGATTTAAAGTATTTATAAACTTCTTAGATCTGATCCTGATTCGCAGTAATGTTCTGATCTTTTCCATTTAGTTTTTTCTCTTTATGTATAAATAATGATAACGAACATAACTCTTATAAGCTTAATAAAGTTCAGCTCTGTTTTCTTGCGAGTGTGAATAAATCCAGCTCACGGTTCATAACGAGACTCTTTTCTCTGGGCAGACGCGTAAATCAGGAACGCTGCTCTCATTCAACATTCATTACTGGATTGGGGCCGAGTCCAGTCAGGATGAACAGGGAGCTGCTGCTGTGTATGCCATCCAGCTGGACGAGTACCTCGGGACGGCGCCCATCCAGTACCGGGAGGTCCAGCACCATGAATCCCAGGCCTTCTGTGGCTACTTCAAGCAGGGCATCATGTGAGTTCCTGTTTATGGTCCATGTCTGATGTGCCACCAAACTTTAAATAAGTGTAATGCCCTTCAACCCTAAACCCCCCCCCCCCCCTCCTACATGCCCCCCACAAACAAAATTTCTTGACCATGAATACGAGCATATTAAGCACCTTTCCACTTTTAACACCCAAATTCCCTTCAACAAGGGCAGTACTGACTTTACATGGAAGGTATTTTTATTTTTTAATTTTCATCATCCAAATATACTTTTCAAGCAGTCTGAGACAAAAACTATGAGGCTAGATATAGCCAAAGCACCTCACAGCTAGGAAACATAACCTTTAAAATGAGAAACGTGATGGACATTGTCCCTTTTTAAGTCTAAATCTTTCATTAAATGTTTGTTTGTACCTAATAATAAGCACTTGGTGTTAGGGTCGTAAGTTTACTTCTGATCTCTAGGTCCTAGAGCTTATTTTAATTGAATGATTCCCTCTTTTGTTCTATGAGAACAAGAGTAGTGAAGAAAATTTGCTCCTGGGTCGGGCAAAAAAACCTCAATGCCAATTAATGAGGAAAAAATTCCTGACCTAAGGTGCAACAGAAACAATTAACTAGGAAAACAAAACTAGGTAAGAATCTCCAGGGCTTATGTAAGTGCAATATACCGGTGTATAAAGGTAAAGGAATCTTCAACATCATTTAATGGGTAACGTTCCATTAAGAACAGCATTAACAGAACTTTACATTTTCAGTTTACTGCTGAATTAATTAATGCCATTCAGTATCAGCAAAACGTCTTTACGTTACTCTCTAAATTTCTGCCACTGTCGCCTACAGAGGTTGTTTTTGTCTGATATTCAGTTTCTCACTTTTCTGTTTTTTAATACAAATTTCCTGTATTTTCTCATGTTCTAATGAAAACACAGAAATAATTGCAAACAATTATATATTTAATCTAATGGTGACCTAAGACTTTTGCACAGAGCTCGTATGTTTATTGTTTGTTTTTATTGGTAGTATTTTCTATTTCTATTAGGTTTTCTGTTTTCTGTACTCTTATTTTCCTTATAAGGTCGTGGCTTCCCATCCTCGTTTTCGTATTTGTGACTCTTGCCTTGTTGCTCTTTGTGTCCATGTGTGGTTCAGAGGTTTTGCATGTCGCTTTGCATCAGCAGGCTGAGTTTCACTTCGTTCGGCTCTTTGGTTTGTTCTAAATGCTCCTAATCTGATCTGAAAACAGGGTCTAATTACGCAGCTCGGCTAACGAGGAAACGATGAGTTTATGTTGAACAGTCTTTCACTGTAACATGCTGTGCATTCTGGTTTTATTTTAGTTTTTTATCTTCTTATAACTTGCCTTTTAAAATTATATTGAAAATATAATATTTGTAGTAGAGAGCAGACAGTGTTTGTGTTGCACTGCTTCATGGTAATAGGTTTGATCTTTAGCTTCCTTACTGTTTGAAATGTTTTATGTGAATACTAATACTACTTCTAATACTAATTTAAGAGTTGTTGTTATGCAGATTAGGAATTTGGTGATATGAGTGGGTGCCCAGGGTGGTGCTCCTGTCAACAAACTTTCCCCCCATGGCTCCCTAAATGAGGAGTGCAGTACCTCATACTTGCAAATACACAGCAACAATGCACATTAAGGTAGAAAATAATTTTGAGTTTGTTACCTGGTTGTTAAGTTTGTGAAGATTCTCAGTCGTCCAGGTCATAGTAACAGTGGGTGGTTGAAGAGAGCAACTGGACTTGCTT
>JAVSBU010351653.1:0-10057 GCA_033118015.1 Loricariichthys derbyi
ATTAAGTGACATTACAGGAAGCCAAATCATTTTAAAGGTTTGGATTTGTGCTGCAGGGAATAATCTGCATATTTAACTGAGAATCATTCAACATATGATTGTTGTATGTAAACTAATTTTCTTTAGTGTTTTGCCCCAGGCTCTGATTCTTAACACACTTATTTAAATAGGGGTTTAAATCTATTAATGTTTTGAACCAAGTACATCAGTCACAATACCTTCTGGCAGTTTTTTTAGGAGAAAGTGCCACCTCTTGTAGGATTTTATAATGCATGTCTTAGTTTATTACAAGTCTGTTGGACATTGCATCATGGATGTGCAGCCGACAAATCTCCAGTAACTGCAAGATGCTAACATGTCAATATGTCAAACTCTCTGATGAATGTTACCAACAGCTTGTTAAATCTGTGCCACAAAAAATGAAGGCAACTCCGAAGGTGTTTTTATATTTTCTTTAAACAAAATATAAATATTCAAGAGCCTGAGTAGAGAATATGAAGCAGCACTGTTTTTAGAGGACATAGCTTATGTTTGATGAACTGTTTATCTGAATACACTAAAAATTTACATACAGTCACATCTAAAAGAGACAAGTGAAAGGACACAGAAGGTCAGATCTTTAGCAGAACTGTTGCTGAAATGACGACAGCAAAACCAGCAGGCTGTGACGTGTGTTGGTGTTGTAAGGGCTTCCTTTTTTTGGGGACTTTCATATGACCAAGTCATGCTCCTGAATTGACCTGCATAAAAAAACAATCAAAGCCCAGATTAAATCTCGCATACAAAAAATTAACTTGGATTTACAGTAGTCTGGATTTCAGTTACAGATCTGACAGCTTATTTCTACCTCAAATTCCATTTCTTACATATCTGATTAGAGCAAGACAGAACCACAAACAAAATCAGACTATTGTACCATAGTTTTTCTGTATCAACAAAGTTTGATCTATTTAGAGACATTAATTCAATTATTGCCACTTCAACAATTGCACAAGTGTTCTTTAAAGTTCCTCTTGGTTCATAACACTGCAAAGAACTTTGCTCAATGTGAGCAGGGTGTTTGGGGATTTTGGAGGATACCTGCCCCACTAGGAAGTTTAATGCAAGATTAGATTAGCACTACACAGTTTAGTCCCTGATGTCGTCAGCATTCGGAAAACTGTTCACACTGTTTTATTTAGGCTTAAATCAGTGCAACTTGTGTTGTGCAAGTAAAAATTTACCACCATGAGAATTATCCCAAAAGAAACAATAATACCCTGAATTATGGATAAATAAACTATCATCTTTTATGCCTGCCCCTGTTCCCATTTTGGTCTTTGGGACACTTGAGTCTCAACGTTTAAAAAAAGACTAAATCAAACTTTGGTCCTCAGACAGTGGGTGTATAATGCAGGACATTGTGTGGTGCAGGGGTGGGATTTGAACCCTGGACCCTATGGTTCACAGTTCAGTAACTTAATTGCTAGTCCACTGTAGTAAAAGCATGAACATCCCATGCCATCTCACAACTCATGAGCACAAAGCTCTGGAGAAAAAGCTCTGGAGCTCTGGTTTTCCCCTCCAGCTTTAACCACCCTCTGTGTCCCATTCCCTAAAAAGAGTCCAGTCACCTGTCTGAATGACCGAGTGTGGTTCTGACTTGCTCCAGCTCCGCTCATGGCCCCCTTTGACATGCAAAATAAAGAGAAGTTATCAGAATTGATTATATCTACAGTTTTCTACCAAATGCAACGAACTATACTGTACATTAATTTCCTGAACTCAACTGTGATTGGTTAAAAAATTTCCTCACTTGAAGACCAGAATCTGTCAGGATTGGAATTCACACCTTAAACACCTATTATGAGCACTTGCACTCCAAAGAAAGCACATATACTCTCACTTAATACTCTGGTCAGATTTCTGCAGATTATCTGATTATTTGAGTGTAAACAGCATATTCTGATTTCACAGATCGGATTAGGCTCTGGAACTCTGAGTTAGAATCCAATAAGGAAAGCTGGATTTGAGCTCATTCATTCATTGTCTTATCTGCTTAAACCTAGTTAGGGTGATGGGAAAACAATGACTAGCAGGCAACACGGGGCACAAGGCAGGAACAACCCCAGACAAAGCACCGGTCCAGTTTAGTAACATGACATACTTGCAGGTTCGGCTTATTCTAAGTGACTTTGCTCTTTTTCCTTATTTTAACCATGGCTTATTTTTCTCACAGGATTTGACCGAACTAAAAGCAGCTGAAATGCAGTATATATTCCAGAGGAAATGAGGATCTTCATTATTTAATCAATTTTTCCTTTTTTGAGTTTATCAGCTGCTTGAAAAGTAGAAATCTGATTATTGCCCAATCTGATTAATCCTGGACATTTTCCCATTATTTGATTTCCCAAGTGCATGTAAACTTGTTTACTGATAATTTTTTACAGTTATCGTATTTAAGTGCATGTATACTCACTCACTCGATCCTCATCCGTATGCTCTACATCCTGTTCACTTATGACTGTCACACAAAGACGAAAATGTCCTGATGTTTTCCCATGATGTCACTCATTGGCCTGATCACTGTGATGACAAAGGAGCATACAAGTGTGAGTTGGCAAGTCGGATGTCATGTGACAACAGCACTCACCTCTCAACACAGACAAGACCAAAGAGATGAGAGTGGATGTAAGGAAGCAGAAGAGACTCTAATCAGCCATTGAATCTCCATGAGTGCTGTGGAGAGGCTGAGAAGCTTTACATTCCCAGGCCTCCACATCAGTGACGACCTCACCAAAGACGTGCAAGTACAACTGTGGCTGCACTTTCAAGGAAACTCATGAAACAACGTTTCATAAGCTGTGCAGTACGTGTCATCTTGACCAGTTTCCTCACGGTGTGGTTTGGGAACATCACCATTATGGACAGTTAAATCTGCTGAGAAGATTATCAGGGTGCCTTTAGCGTCTCTGCAGGACATCTACCATCAGAGATTCCACAGAAAAGCCTGCAGCATCATTTGAGGGCTGCACCCCCCCCCCAGCACAGGCTTTTCACATTTACACCAGGAGGTAGAGAAGTGTGAAAAGTACGACATCTGGGCTGAGGAAAGACCTTTTATTCTCCCATTCACTGCCCCCACCTTAATTAAACTTAAAAAGGAAGTCTTAGTGTGGCCCCTAACCCCCTCCATGCACACATTAGCACATACCTAAAAACTCCCCAATCAGATATCTACTTTATATATTGTTGTATATATTGCATTATATGCAGTATTTTTTGCATTTAGAGTAATCAAAATTTAAAAATCCTTTTATATATGCATTTTTCTAACTTATGTTTCAGATGAATGAATGAATGTGTTTTATTCATGTTCAGCTAAAGAATTTTATTACACAGGGCAACTTTTTCTTACAAACTTGATAAATAGTTGTCATTCTGCCCTGAGAGAGAGAGAGACTGTCTGTCTGCCTGCCTGCCTGCCTGTCTGTCTGTCTCTCTGTTCTGGGCACTTTGTGATGCCTCCTGATTGGTGCATTTCCTGAGGGCAGCCTTTAAAACTCCACCCCAGGTGACAAACTCACAAGTCAGTCAGCCTTAAGCTGGTGTGTATCTGTGTGTGTGTGTACCTGTGCATCTTTCTGTGTGATTAGGAGATTTTGTTTTACTGACTACTGAGTGAAGAAAGTGTAGTCAGAATGCTGTTTGAGCTCTCCATCACTCTCCTCCTGGTCCAGAGTCTGGTTCTGGGTAAAACTTCTGAAGAACACAGTGATAGCAGAGAGCATGAACTAGGGGAGGCTGCTAAAGGTAAAGTGTTTTTGTGACTGAGTATTATTTTAATTAGTCTCTAAAGCTTGTTTGCCATTGATTTTTAGAAAATCCAAGATTAATTGAATTGTTTCAGCTTGTTACTGAAAATATAAAGGTCTAATTAATCCTTTAGTGACTAATTAGTAAGTTAAATACAATAGGGTTGTGTCTGAATAGATTTGGCTTCCCCAGTTCATTGACCAAATAATTAGGACTTTTTTTACCCTCCTTTGTTTACTCAGGCAAACAATCAAGCAGCTTAAGCTTTTCATGTATCAGAAATTCAGGTGAATGAGTGATTAGCACAAACACATTCACAATGATTCTCTGCTTGTGAACAGAACCAATAACTTGGCCCAAGTCTCTTTGCTGGGACAGGCATTAAAAATGTACTCTATCATTAGAGCTTCAGTCAAGTGAATAGATAGATTCTTTGAAATAAACCTAATGAGCTCAATGAACAAACAAAATGATCTGTGTTCATGGTACCTGGTCAAAATGTTCCTGCTTCATATAGGTCAAAATGTCTTCGGGGCAAAACGTCCTCATTTTCGAACTGGGAAATACATTGACACTTTTTTGGTAGTTCCTATATTATTCCTATATATCACAAGGCTTTCTGATTGATAATGTTGCAAGTCAAATGACATGCAAAGGGCTTTGGGAGGAGTTGAAGTAATTTTTTGGGAAATTTTCTCAACTTCTTTAATTAAAATAAAAATTAAAGGTTTTGATGAAAATCTGATATAAAATTTTTTTAAAGTATCTTCTAATACAGATGAAACAAATTTGGTTGACCCTTTCTGTGCAGAATTATTTCAAGAAAGAATTATAAGTTCGGTTAGTTTCTGAGGGCTTACTGCAGCGTAACCAGAGAGAGAATAGCGTTGAGTCCGAATGACGTCATGACTGACCCGGATGTTTCGCACAAACGTTTCAGCGTGGCTCTGGTACATACATGTATTCAACATTTCATCACTCTCTGTGAAAACATATTCCAAGAGCGACATTGCTGCATGAAACGATCACGGATCACAGCGTAGTTCAGCTTAAAATGTGGCTGGAATGTCGAGGCCTGCCTGTTACCGGTACAAAAACGGATTTATTGAGTAGGTGAGTTGCAAAGTTGCTAGCCGATTGTTTTAATCAGACTCGACAGTGTTTGTGAACAGAATGGTCCCATCACAACTCTGTATCATCTAATTAATACTCAATTAACCAGACTTTTTACATAAACATGTGTTCGTACTGTCTCTAACTGTATTGTGAAGATTTGGGTCTCCAATTTTGAACAATAGCTGTGCTGTTTAGTGGTCGAGTATTTTATTTCAATTTCAAAATCAGTTAACGTTAGTTACTTGCAAACCGATGATAAAGTCGTGACTTCAATGCTTTTAAAACTTTTAAGACCCTGTAGAAGCCCTGCTGTATTTAGTGTGTTTAGTGCATGCTACCATTGGTCACTTCTGGCTTTATGTTTAGCCATGTTACTGACTTATTAACAGTAAAAAACCAATCCGTTCTGGTGTATTATGTAGCTGGTATCGGGTCGGGGTGTTTATCAGTAGGCTCCGCTTCTCTGACGAAGTATTTGGAGCATATATATGTGTCCTTTTTTAGTCTTTTGTGTGTGAAGTCTGGTTGTCCACCGATCGAGATTGTGACGAGGTTTTACAAATGGAATAATGTTAATCCCTTCATGTAGTCCTTGTGGGAGTATCTCGAATCGCTCCTGCAAAATCCATAACTGCAATGCTTTGTTGTGACCATTTCAAATTTTTTTTGATGATTAGTTCGGACGCAAAAAAAGCCCTCGTGAGCCTGCGGTGTGCAGTGTTGTCCGACAATACCTTACTTACACACGCATCCACATTTGAGCATGCTAGTTTTAGAAAAATGTCATTCGGACTCAACCCTATTACCGCTGGATCCAAGGGCAGCTATTCAATTTATGGGACAAATATATTAAGGAGAACAAGACTGCACACATACGTGAAGCAGGTATTTTGCATCTGATGGCTCCAAATATGGAAAATTAAAATTGCAAGCGTCATAATGTAACCCACTCCCACAAAAGGAGATGCTTTGTATATCTTTTTAATATGATAACTTCCATAGGGTGGTAATATTATTATTGACCCTCTGTGTAGTTCATAAGTAAAATAAACCTACCAAATGACCTTGCTTTGTGAAAAAGGAAGATTTCTATATATCTATACATTTTATACATTACGCCCTGATGTGTAGACATGGTAAAGAATATATAATAGCAACCTGGGGATGTTTTGGCATGGGGGTGTTATGACCTGTAACCAGGTTCATCTGGGTGGCACAGCACTTAGCATGGTCACCTCACAGCTTTAGTGTCACTTGTTTGATCTCTGGCATGTTGGCATGTTCTCTCTGTGTGTACAGGTTTACTCCAGGTTCTTTCCACAGTTCAGACATGCATTAGGTTAATAGATAAATTGGCCCCATCTCAGTATGTGACCTTGTATCTGTCATTAAATGGGCATTGATGCTGAAATCAATGTTAAATAAACCATACAAATAAGCTGGAGCTAGCAATAGCATCCCTTTATATATCAATTCCAAAAATTCCTGTATGAATGTAATATCAAGTATAAAACCGTCAACTATTGAGCAGGCGAGTACAAAACGTGTTGTTTAAAATGGTTCAGAAGCAGCACATCTGTGATAAACGTTCTAACATTTGGTTTGGCAAAAGAGTTAAAATAAAAACTGTGTTTGGGGTGTTTGGCTTTCCAGCAAACTCAGCACCTCAATCACATCAATAAATTGTGAGACTGATGAAATGGTGAATAAGGCACCCCCCAAACTTCAGCACCAAGTTAGTGGAGAAACTCAAAAGACCATGGTGGAGTCGTTACCTGTTGGAATTCAAACTGTTATGAGGGAGTAAAGTATAATTAAGAATTGGGGGGGGGAATGAACATGCAGGTAAATGTATTGGTGTCTACTTTATTAGGTGTGTATGTGTTTTGTGGTGTTTAGTTTAAGGCCCTTTGTGCTCCATGTAGAATGACTTTGCAGAATGACTGAGTTAAAAGTCATCCAGTAGATCCCAGTGCTGTATCATTCTGGTTAAATTCAACCTTTTCTCCTGTGGGTGTTCTGATTGGCTCAATGTTTAGGTGTAGGAAGTAGGAAAAGAGGAAACTGTGTTAAGTCATCTTGTAATCGATCCTATTAGTGCAAGAGAAGCTTCCTTCTTTCTGGTGCATTAGTTAATCTTATTAATTAAACAGGAGGACTGGATATTGATTAGGACAAAAATATAATCAATGACATCCTCACAGACACTGCAATCATCTTCAGGAAAATCAAATCTCACATACGCATACGAGCAACGTTTTACATTTAAACTTACTTTCTATATATATTAATATTTCCACAGCTCATGTATGCAGAGTTATTACTAACAATTTAATTTAAACTCAATGTACCAATTCTAAAACCAAAGTGGTATTAATACCAGCAGGAGACCATGTGACCTCCAGCAGTGCAGCCAGCAGATATGAAGTGAATTACACACGATGTCCTTCATAAACCTGCCATTTGTGCTTCACATTGGAGTATTAAAATATTTAAGGTCTGACTTTCCATTTACCGCACATGGTGTGACCTAACTGACCCTTTTCCCAAACCATTTATGCACAGTCACATTGACGTCCAAGCATGACAGTTGTAAACTTCACAAGAGGATTGAGAAAATAAATTTCCTAATTACTCACTTCCCCCATCAATTGCTCATCTAATCCATAGAAACATGTGGTGAGCAGGTAAAGTCTAAAGGAATATATGTTAGGGTGAAGAGTGCACGTTATAACTATCAGTTTAGATTGCATTGTTTCTGAGCTTAATCATTCTTCACTATCATCACAGCAACTGTGCTGCTTAGAAGAGTGATGCAAAGGTTCAAGTCATTATTCTGAAGCAACATCAGTCTGTTTATATCCCACAGTTTAATGAAAATCAGACCAACACTTATAAACTGACCGTGTTACTGAGCTGTAGTTTGATGTTCAGAATAAAGCCAGTTTAAACACTCATCTGATTTCTTACATCCTCAAATAACATTCAGTTACATTTAATCTTACAATGGAATTTGGTGTTGATTTTCTTGAATTGTGTAACTGAGTAAACAACCTGTGAGTAAATGTAATCTGTTTCCTCACAATGTCCAAGTTTAAAGTTTAACCTGCACACCCACAGTGCTACGGGTTTAATTTAGACTGATTAGTTAAAACAGATGAGCTGTAAAATCAGTCAACAATAGGTCACTTTAATACCACAATGTCCATAAACATGGGTTTCATCAATTCATCAGGGTTACTAATGGAGTCTGAAATTAACAGGGAACATAAAGTATACTAAGTTAACCATTCACTAACTAGGTATAATGTTTTATGTCTGGTTTATCCAGCTCTGTTTTGGCTGATTTCTGCTGAAATATGGCCAGTTTCGATTCTCTAATGGGACCAATCAGAACATGGGTGATGAACTGTGGTTATAATATTTTATAATACTGCCTTAGATGGTATTTCAGTACATATTACATATGCATGGCCAGATTATACATACAGTCCATCATGATCTAATTCTAAAGACTTTTCTCTTTTGTGCTCAATAAACTCATGTCAGAATATCATGAGCTATATAGTGTATGTATTTAATGTATTAGTTTTATTGTATTTATATTTGAGCCGATGATTATTAATAACCTACATTAACCTGCTACCAATTAATGCATGACTATAGCAAAACTGCAGACGCAGTGTAGTCAAGAAAAAGTAGAAAACAAAAACCTGTTTTATTTCCTAAAAGACAATTCTTTTCCTGCTCCCCAAGAGGTCATGCATCAAAGTTTAGGCAGTTCGGCTAACCTTTAGTGGACTTTGGGGGGGGGGGAGCATCATGTCAACAATTGTATAGGGAAAAGCTCTTAGAGTTTATAGACTACAGACCTTTATTCTGATTAGGTGGATCTTTGCCATGTGCCACATTCTTCTCCTATTCCTTGGTGATTCTTAAGTAGCACACTAAAGTGCTGATCTGTAACTGTAGCCTAAACCACCATGGATCCAACAATGGTGGATGGAGACTTGGTGGAAATCTGTAATCTAGCAAACCATTCTGGAGTTGGATTGGTATAAAGCTTAGCTTTGGAGCACAAAGCCTGCATTCACCTAGCTAGATGAAGAAAGGATTGTGTGAGTTTGCTGAAGTGAGAGAACAAAGAATGTTTCCCTTGAGTGTCTGTAACTGCCTCATGCTAAAATCTGTCGATACTGTTTATAACTTTATTTATGTTATGCAGGTTCTTCACATGGACATCACTGGGGCTATGATGGTAAATAAACATTTCTATTATATTTAATGCAATTTATCAGATGTCCTTATCTAGAACATCTTACCATCGATTCAGTCTTACAATCTAAGCTAAAGAGTCTCATGCAAAGACCTAACTTTGGTAGTTTGGCAGAGGTGGGATTAGAATCCTGACCCTTCTGGTCCATAGTGCAAAACCTTAACCGCTAGGCTACCACAGTAGTGGTAATTATTACACATCTCAGTGGGTTTGTGGATTCCTGTAGAACTGATATCACCAGAGATCACACAGTCTAAAATGGTGACTTTGTTCAAGTGTGTTAGCTGACACAGAAGAAACCTTGACCTGACTGGTGATCCTTAAGGATTAGTGACATAACAATAAAATCCTGGTGCAAACAATAACTTTTCCAGAAAGAATGTTCCATGTCCACTCCTGTGCTCACATATTAACCTACGCTTTAAGGTTGCATGTGATTGTTATCTACAATTATACAGACTTCTGATAAGATATAGATGCTGAGTTAGATCTTAATGTTTGCTCTGCTGTTTAGATGTAAGAGATCGAGCTGCCTGTAAAGTAGTTTTCCATTTAATATCAACCAGTTGAGCAGCTTTTTTTTTTTTTATCGCAGAGGTGATTTATTTATATAAATTTATTTATATAGCATTTTTATATCGGAGCAATGACAATGCAAAAACTATAAAAGTTATAAGGAGGAAAACTTGGAAGGACCAAAACTCAAAAAGGAACCAAACCTCCTTGGCAGCCTAGATATTATAAATAAGAATTAGAGTAATTTTCCTAAATTAACTAGTTTATAGTAATAATTTACAGTTGTGATCAAATTTATTGAACCCCCAATGCTGCGAAGGGTTTTATGGAATTCAGTGCACATTTGTAATTGTG
>JAVSBU010351664.1:0-10057 GCA_033118015.1 Loricariichthys derbyi
ACACACACACACACACACACACACACACACACACACACACACACACACACACACACACACACACACACACACTCTCTTACCTATCCGGCTGTAACAGGCATGGCAAGCTTGCCTGAACTCATGGGTGGAAGCCAAAGGATTCTGGGAGAGCAGGGACAGGTTGGTGGCCCCGGACCCATTCTAGTGGGAATAAAATAGAAACGGTTAAAGGCCGAATTTAGACAGACCCAAAAGCAGCAGAACAGTCACCAAGCGCTTACTGTGTGAACGGCGCTGTGGTTCCGTAAGCCAGGGATGAAACTGGTGGAAACTCTCCCTCCTGAGATCAAACAAATAACCGTCAGGTAAGAAAGCCCTAAGTGTAAAATGAACTCTGATCATACCAGTACCTTACCCGGTAATGTATACTCTGAGAGCGAGTCCAGTCCCTGAGCACCGAGTGATTCCACCCTCGCCCGCCCCGCGACGTCTCCGGCGAAAGCGAGCACGGACTCCATGGCTTGAGACGAGGTCCCGCTCGGACCCAAAGCTGAGAAAGCCTCCAGCGAAGTCAGAGGGCTGACAGCAGAACCGAAATACGGTGGGGTGAGCGACGACTGGGAGGCTGGAAGACCAGACGGGTACGGAGGAAGCAATCCGACAGCCGTGTTCGGGAGGTTGGTGGGAATGGCACCTTGAACGGGGTTCTGAATAAGAGACAAAACCAGAAAGAAAGAGACGCATCAGGACGGAAAAAAGTCACGTCAGTAAAATATTACGCCATCTAACGCAACTGCACTTTTAAACACCAGAGGGTGCACTCATACCTCACGTGTGTTTAATTACGGGGAAACTAAAGATTCATTTTGTTAAAACTTTTACACAAGGAGAGTTCACTATTTTTAATTGCTTTTCTTTAGAAAAAAAAAGGATTATTTTAATTTGCTTATCTAAGACATGGCACAGCTGCAATAAAACACTATTTACAAGATTAAAACTCAGATTGTCTAGTAATTTAACTAATTGCAGGGGACTAAAGTTTTGGATCATTACACTTCATAAATAAAAAAAAATCTTAAGAAAAATCGAATCATGAACAGAGTGAGTCGTTACACTTCTCCTAACCACACCAAAACGTGTGCAGGACAAAAAGCTGGAATGGGAAAATCATTTAAAACATTTCATTTATGACCAAATGAAATTCAAATGAATACACCAGCAGAACCCATCTTACCCCCCCCAAAATGAGGAATCTGCATCTCGTTCATTGTACACCTTCACCTTGTATTACAGGAATTACAGATCTTTTGAAGAACTGGTCAAACTGGTTTGTGTGTCAGAACTAAAATGTAGCCCAACAAGATTCCATAAAGAAATTATTCATCCCACTATAAAGTACTATATTTATGCTGCATAAGAGTTTGAATATGATCCCATTTTACTCTTAAATTAAGTGCTGAAGTGCTCCAAAATCTTAATTCAAACTTTGAAGTTCCAAAACGTCAAAACCGGCTCAATAATCAGGAAAGCAGGACTAAACCGGAGCCGTCCATCATTAATATGTTAACATGATTTTTCTAATGTTTTCATTTTTATTACTAGTTTGCTTTTGTTTCAGCCTCGTGTTAGATCCAGTGAGGTATAAAGAACTTTAAACACTGATCAGATTGTTACCTAGAGTTCATGTTCCTCTAATCCTATTGTACATAAATATTGTACACGATGCAATCTGCTCAGTCTTAAATTAAAACATATTTAACCTCATTTCCTAAACATCTTCATTACTGAATATCTTGCTTAATTTCAAATTATCAGATTAATTACCTGTGTTTACATTATTCATAAAACTTTTGATGATCATTTACAAATAAAATAGAGCTCAGTTGATTAACCTAAAATAAATCTCTGAGGATATTGCAGTAAACAAGAAATTTAAGGAAAATAAATAAGCAAAAAACATAATTCATGATTTTACATAGCCCTGTACAAAAGGCTATTAAATGTCTCATGGAGTGGTCTTATCGAGGTGTCAGTTATTGATCTGATTGGGTTAATTAAGTGCCAAATCAATAAAATCTTGCTTCAACTAGTCAATTTTATGGTATTTAGTGCAATAAAATGGACCGCTAACCGAATACTTGCTGAGAAGCTAATGAGATCGGAAATCGGCCCGTGTGTGACGTGGCGTTCCTGATGGGTCATATTTTCCATGCGAAATAGGTCACGCTACGATTTTTACCAATTTGTGTTCCCAACAAGAGATGAATCCTCTTTATCCGCGACCAAAGCAGCGTTCTTATTTTCCCCGCGTCGCTACAGTATGAATCTTTTCTCAAGCATGTGACGTCACATCGCGTGATATTTCTGGGTAATTTCTGTGAGAACTGAAACTCTAACTCTAGGTAAGGATTTTGCGCGTGATTTACAGGTTAAACAAAAAGAAATCGGCAAAATGTTCAGTGGCATTGAACACTATTTACTCGACGCTACCCATTCAGCTTAAGTATGAGCAGTAAATGGTACCTTTAATCTGTATTAATTAATAAAACTGTACAAAATACATATTTTTTAATCACATTTCAGGTAGAATCATTTGTCAATGATAAAATGATAAATCTTCATAGACTTTGCATTTAAAATGCAAATAAAATGAAATACACTGCTACAAATTTGCTAATTAATCACCAGGTTTAGATATTAACTCTTCAAAAAGGAAGCCTGTCTTTGATTTTAAGCCTTTTAAAATATTATGTTGGATAACCTTTAAATCAGGATTTCATACAAATGACCAGTCTTTATTTTATATAACACATCTATAGATATATCTAATCTCTTACTGGGTTTTTTGGTACTGTTTGATTATGAAGGTGGACTGTTTGTCTGAAGTCTGTCGTTTCTCTCTGATTAAGCCTGGGTCAATAAACGTCTTTACTCTTTCAGTGGTCGTATTTTTATTCCATCACTAATATTAATGACTTTCCTTTGAAAGCATGTTTGATTGTAACCATACTGAAGGTCGTATAACTGCTTTAAAATCACATGTAACACTCTTTTTATGGAACACATTAACTTCTAAATGCTGTCATTATGTTAATTTCATAACAAGTTACAAGTGAATCCTGCTCATTAATTTTCCTCGAATTGCTCCGTTATAACTGCAGATGAGCAAGTTCGTTTACAGTTTGACCCGTTTGGCCCTTGTCATTCCAGACTCACCACCACGTCTGCGCTCTTCTCCAGCATGCTGTCCATCTCAGAGTTCATCACGCAGTCACCAACGTCCTCGGACTCGGGAACAGAATACTGCACCCGGCCCGTGGGTCCCTGGCTGGGGCTCTCCGGCATGTCCTGAGGCAAAATGGGGCTTAGCGTGGGCATCAGGGGGTCGTCGCTGACCGGGATCGGGGTGGCCAGGGGTGCAGGGATGCACTGGGCGTTTGAGGAATCTGTGCGATGTTACAAAAGTTCACTAATGATGCAAAAGAAAGGAGTAATTAAATTGCATGAGCAACATAAACAGACGTACCTGGCCCCATATCTGTCAATGACTCAAGACCATTGGAGGACGTCTAAAAAGAGAGGGACAGCATGAAAATCAGACTGAATGAAAACCCACTGACTAATTACTGAGGTGCAGAGGGGGTTACTCGTACCTCCCCTGTAGGTGCAGCAGTCTCTCCATTACTGGCAGGTCCAGACGTTGTAGATTCAACCTAAAGGCAAACATAGGTTTAAAATGCACACTAACGAACATTTGTTCTACTCTTGCTACATAGGAGTTGGAGATCACACACCTGAGGGCTGACGTAAGCTTTGCGGATTTTCAGGCCTAATTTGTTGGCCAGGTCCTTGGCCAGCTCACTCACTTGCCGGTCCTGTGTTGAGAAGGTAAGACAAGCAATGCATCGAACACAACTCTGGAAACGTCCTGTCTTACAGCTCACTGCCAAACGAAGTTCACTAACGTGACTACAAATAACTGTCACTGTGGCCAGTAAATACTTACATTTGGGGCAGTGAGTAAACAGCCCGTGCCACACTCGTAGGCTTCTCTGAATCGCCCCAGGTCTCTCAGGCATAGTGCCTTCCTGTAGAGCGCCCTACGGCTGCCCTCGTACGCAGACAGCGCGCTGTCGCAGTCCTGCACCCCACGCTCATACTCACGCTGCACAAAAACAAGACAGTTTTCCATCATCACAACATCCGTGGGCTTGACAATCACACTGCAAGGACCATAAAACATGAGGGCACTCACGAGGTTATAATGTGCAGCCGCCCTGTTCACGTACAGCCCCTCCAGCAGTTCTGCAGGAATCACCAGCGCTTCGGACTGAGCGTAACGGGCGACGTTGATGCCTTCACTGTAATGTGCGGCAGCTTGTCTACAGTCGCCATCACGGAAAACCGTGTTCCCTTCATCCAGTAAATTGCACACCAGTTGAGTCAGAAACGTCTGCGAAGAGAATAAACATCAGATAAATACCAAAAACACCTCGAAACTAACGTAACACCGGCGACAAAGCAGGAGGAGGAACTGACCTCATACGAATCAGGATCAGGGAAAGGCAAAGACGACCTGCAGCAACAAAGACATTATTACAAGTGACATAAAACCACCTGTTAAACCTCTAGCACACTTTCTGTAGGAACCAAAATGACGTACTGAATGAATCCCAGGGCTTTCTCAATCTCCTCCTTGCGTTTTTGTCTCTCTGGATCCATAGCTGGAAAATAATACAACATCAAAAACTGACACTCGTAAGAAACACCCAATGCACAACTCTGTACTACTACTAACACAAAATGAATGGACTTTTTGCAATTTACATAAAAATTAAAACTTAACTCTGCAAAGCAGGGTGAAGAAATCATCTCAATTTATCGACTTTTTGCTGAAAACTATTCCAACCACTGAACAACCAACAAACTCTATTAGGACAGTGTGGTGTTCAAATGTTTTGGATCCTACATTGGTTCAGGACTGTTCAATTTAAAGATCAGAACATCTAACGTTCTAGAAATATCTGACAATCTTAATTTATTAGCCCTAATGTGTTAGGTTTCGTTCTAAACCTAATAATAGGTAAATATGCGACTATAAACAAGAAATAAATCAATCGGCTGAACTTAAAAACAAGCTGTTTACACATCGAACTTGCTAACGATCAACAAACTAAATAGTGTAATGTTAGACTCAGAATAATGCTAAAATTCACTTTTGTGCTATGAATTTGTTTGCACAAATTAAAAAGCAGCATATTATCAAAGGAAAGCTTTTTTTCCCCAAGTATTTCGAGCTAACGCGACGTTTCTATAGCCTAGCCTAGCCTAGCATAGCCTAGCTTAGCTAGCGCGGTTACAAACTAATTTCTCGTTAACATAAGAACTTCGTTTCGTCTACATTTCGTACGATGAATATCTAACGTGTTATTTATTGAGTTTTGCGATTTTAGGACAAAACCCATACGTAAAAGTCCATGAAAACAACATACTAGAGTTTAATATGATTAAAAAGACCTATTGCTAGCTAACTAGCCACAAGCTAACGTTAACGTCTCTAAGATGTTCCGTACGAGCCTTTTTGTACTATTTACTTTATCTGCTTTTACACTGATAACAACCAGATAGACCGAATTAATCCGTCGAACATCAAAATATGTCTCATCGCGCCTCTTTAGTCTTTAAAATGTGTAACTGGTTTGAATAAAATTCATGCGAAACTCGACAGAAAGTTCACCGTGTGCCGTACAGCGGGCCTGAAGCACCAAAGATCCCTGCATGAGCTTAAAGCTCAGAGCGCCATGTGTTTATCTGCTTATTTCTTTATTCTAAATCATGCACAGAACAGCTATGGTTATAAATGCTCTTACAGATAAGTCTGTTGTATTAAATCTGCGACTCTTTATAGGTCACTATCAGCACCATTATGCTAAATAACTCTATAAGAACATCCTGTACGGTGTCACCCCAGCGCTTAATGAAGCTCTTAGTACATGTTTATCCACTAAATGACTCCATCCATAAAGCGGAAATTTGACGCAAATCAAACAGATCGTGTTTTGTCCAAATTGTTTGCGCCACAATGACTCACCCACCTACAGGGTAAATCGTTTAGACTCCAGTTTATGCTGCTTATTCCTCTAAAATCATGCTTTTAAATCCTCTTCTTGCTCCAGATTAAAGCTGCTGGATGTTGAACATGTGATTTCTCCCAGTCGATTCCCTAAGTTGTACCCAAGTTGAACTGAACCGAGAAAAGAACCGCATGGTCCTAAAACCAGACAGCCCAAAAACACACTTGCCCTGTCCAGTAGAGGGCGCAAGTAACCTATTCTAAAAATCCCCTCCCTCCCAGACTGGCCTCCTTCAACTCAGATACAGATAATAATCTCTGCATGACCAGGCCAGAAGATAGAACCTGCACTGGTGGTCTAACATATTACACTTTTTACTGTTTTGCACTAGAAAGTAAATATGGGAGCACACAATTGTCCAAATTTTCCTTTATTTTTTTTCTTTCTGTTCACATGACACTTATACACTCAGATTGTGATAATGACATTCTGCACCACCATGTAACACTCTACATTAATTCATTGTCTTATCCGCTTATCCTGGTCAGGGTCGTGGGGGAGCCAGTGCCTAGCCGGTGACACAGGGCACAAGGCAAGAACAACCCTAGACAGGGTGCCAATCCACACACACACACACACACACACACACACCAAGGGCACTTTTTGGAAACATCATTTAACCTAACGTATGACTTTTGGAATGTGGGATGAAACAGGGGCACCTGGAGACAATCCATGCAGACTCAAATCCGAGCCACACTGGTGACTGTTTGCTATTGTTTTGGGGTTTGTTTTTTAATCACTGTGCAGAGCTTTAATCTGAGCCTCATCCAACAATTTTGGGAAAAGTACTGCAGAATGAGAACCAGGCATAACCTCATTCAATACCTAAATACAACTAAATCAATTAACACAAAATTAACACAAAATGATCAAACCTCTAAAGAAAAGACTGAATAGCAACAGAGGAGCAGCTGTGTGTTAAATACACATGTAAATCCATTATATATAAGCAGGACACAAGACTTTGGTTAGTAACATATTTTTACTTGATATTTGGATTGTTTTTAATCCTTAAACCTTCGGGATTTTTACATTCCGGGGGACTTTTATCGTATGTATTACCTTCTCTACTGTTGCTACCCAGCAGCGCCGGATGTGATCTTACTGTTAGCACTTTTGTTTCTTTAACAATCACAAAAAAACAAACGGTAACGAACAAAACACATTTCAAACATGTCTATAAATTGTAGTTTACCGAATTCAAGAAACAGATGTGTTTACAAGGAAGAACGTCAATGGTTTCTCTGTTAATCTGAGTAGATTTAGAGTAATTAGCGCTGTAGCTATGCTAACGTTAGCTATATTAAATCAGTAGCTTTATAACATCACGATTTGTTCGATTTCATTAATTAAATGTAGACATGATGGTTTAATTTTAGAATTAATTTCTATAGCAATGTAAAAACGATTCTTATACGAAATGCAATCTTGTGCAAAAGATGGTTAATTTTACTAAAGGTAAAGATCATAAAACCTTTAGAAAGCAATACCTGATTGTGGAGAGGTGCCCAAACTTTAACTAAATCTTATTTAAGTTTGTTCCATGCAGATGTAGAAGAGATAAATGTAATGTGACTAAGGGAGTAAACATTGGCATGTCTGTAATTTTAATCCTTTCACTTTTCTTATAGTTTATTTTGGGGTTGTGTCTGAGGGAGGGGTAGAGGGTTGGAGATCATTTTACCCGTCAATAGGTACCAGAGCCCTGCGACCAGGAACAAGAACAGTGGGCTTAAAATACAAATCATTTTTCTCTCGCAGTTCCCCCGGCTGGATTAAAATGCCCCTGTTTGGGAATACATTCAGTCCGAAGAAGACACCGCCTCGGAAGTCAGCTTCTCTCTCTAACCTTCACACTGTAAGTGTAACGTCTCTGTCCTTGTTGTGTTCTTGTCTGGTCAGGGTTGCAGGGCTCTGTGGTGGAGCAGTTGCTGACACTAGCTGACTGTTGACCAGATTGATGGCTTTCTAACTGGCATGTGAACTTGTGGTTTTATTAAGAATAACGTTGAATGTTTACATCAATACACATACTCTTGGATTGTTTCAGTTGGATCGGTCCACTCGGGAGATAGAGTTAGGTCTCGAATACGGAGCCCCTGTGATGAATATCGGAGGTCAGAGCTTGAAATTTGAAGATGGACAATGGATTACAGGTAAGGACCCGTCCTTGTAAAAACTCGGGTCTGTGTGGCTGTCGCTTTTGCTATTTCCCAGTCACTTCTGTTTGTAGCAGGCTAGTAGTTCAGTGAGTGAAGTGATTATGAGACTCCATACGTCATAGTGGAAGTTTATGGTTAGTGTATGGTTTCCTGTTCCTCATTACTGTCTTTTTCTTTCCTGTCATGTATAATGCTTTGTCATGTACAGAAGCAGGAGGTAATGTATCAAACAAGGAGGTACAGAAACTGAAGAAGAGGAACCTGCAGTTAGAGGAGGAGAATAATCTTCTAAAGCTTAAGATTGACCTTCTGTTAGATATGGTGAGTTCCAGTGCATTACTCATCCTGCTTAGATGGGCCTATAATCAACATTAACTACTGATAATTAGGTCTACAATCAAGCCAATTACAAGCTCTGTAAACGTCTAATCTCTGAGGATGTAATTATCATTAATTAAAAGTTTGTAATGATGGGTTTGTATGGTCTTAGTGTTCAGGCTACACTTTATTTAGATAATGCAATATAATAAAGGTTATTAAGGTTATTAGGTTGTAGGACGACACTAATAATTTGTTAATCCTGTAGTATTTTAAACCCTCTCTTTGTTTTAATTAAATTTATACTCCTTTAACCTATTATTGAACCTAACTTTCGATTATCCTAAAAAGATCAGAGCTTTGAAATTTAGAAACACCAGCCTCAGTGGGTAAAGTTGGCTCCTGTGTAAAAAAAAAAAAAAGTAGGTTTGTATGAGGAAGTGGTGATCAGCTGTGGAGACCCCTAACTGGATAAGCCCAAATCTGAATTTTAGATTTCATTGTCAAATAAGAGCCAGTGTAAATGTGATGATTGTTGTTTTAATTGTACAATAGCCCTTAATATAATTACATCACCTTTGTGTCTTTCTCTCAGCTGTCAGAAACGACTGCAGAATCACATTTGTTACAGAAGGAATTAGAAGAGATGAAGAGTTACTACAAACAGAAGAAGTGATGAGTCTTAGAACTTTGTGACTCTAAGGAGTGATGTATCATAGTATTTATATCACAGACTTGTGAGCAAAATTGTAAAAATATTTTGTGTATTTTTTACATGTTCTATACTGGTTGTACACATTTTTTAATCTGTATTTTTTCTTCTATGTGGAATGTAACTAATTATGTGTTTAACACTAACGATGATGTGATGCTTTTATGACAGTAATGTGTGGCTGGAATTTGTTTATTTACTGGTGACTGAAAATGGATTTACATTTACACCACCCGCTTTTAAAATTAAACTTTAAATTTTAGCTTGTGCTTTTATACCACTGTGACCACTTGGAGTGGGCCTTGGATTTTTATAAGTTTTTACATAAATATGAGGTAAAACGTCATCAGATTTTCAGGTACATAGTCTTGAAAGTAAATAGAGATATCTAAATTAAAAGAATGAGGCAGAAATATTATACTTTTGCATTTGTTTGTTGAGAAAAAATGATCTGTGAGTCACATAAATGTGTGAAATGTGACTCCCTGAGCAGTTTCGGTTTCATCATGCATGGTTTTCCCCTTAGTAAATTATATACAGGAAAAAAACAATATGAGTCTTTTGGTTTGTATTTAAAGGGGCAACTTTGTGTTTTCACTCTGATTCTATCATCTGAACATTGGGGAAATACACGGCTCAAAAAAATAAATAAAGGGAACACTTAAACAACATAATGTAAATCCAAGTAAATCAGACTTCACATGGAGGCCCCACACAATACTGAGCCTCATTTGGACTTGTTTTAAGGA
>JAVSBU010351673.1:0-10057 GCA_033118015.1 Loricariichthys derbyi
TGCGAACATGTGCAGACATAAAAAGAATGTATTAACGTATGAATTACGAAAACGAAGAACATATCGCGAATATCAAAAATTTTTTCGCCGCAAGTAATTCACACAGGCAAATTTTGGCACTGTGAGAGCACTCAAAAAGACTTTTACAGTCCGCAACTCACTCGCGTGCAAAACTCCCGCTTTGTTTGCAACGCATGTGCAATTCAAACGCAACTCATCCGATCTTGTTTTGCCTCGCCCGGAGTAGTTTCCGCACTCTTTGGCAATACATACGAGTTTGTATGTTTTGCTTCCTTCATGCATCCTTAATGCTTATGTAACACAGTCTTAATTGGTGGCCTTTTATTTTTTTTTTTTGGATTCCATTACGGATGACTGTGGAAAATCCACATTTATATTCGCAGCTCATTCGCAAACGCATGTTGTGGCACTGTGACAGCACCTTAATTAGCATTTATTAAACCAATACATCACAATAATGCAAATTAGTCTGTAGTCAAAAGTAAGTATTTACAGACCAAAACAAGGTACTTGACTTGGCTAACTGAGAGCAAACCTGGCCTGAATAATCAAGTGAAGAAAAAAAATGCAAAGCATTATTAAAATCATTCAAGAAGGAAATTCAACAATGTGTGGCAAAAGATGTTAGGTCCTCCACAGTCTTAAATCGTGTGCATTGATCAACATAATGGGAAGTTTATGGGAGGTAGACCAGGTGAGACATCAAAACATCAGGATAAAAACCTCAAAGAAATGTGCATTGAGAAGGGCAGTCAATGTTTATGAGACAAACGTAAGAACACCTACACAGAAGAAAAGATAGTGAGCTAAGTGAAACAATCATGGATTGTGGTTGACTGGATGAAAGGATTGTTTGGCAATGAATCTGCATTGGTCAAGGAGATGCTGGAACTTTTGTCTGGTACTGTTTGAAGAAAACCATCCATGATGAATTTACACTCATTTTTGATATAAGGTTACCTGTCAGGTAAAGGACCAGGGCAGATAGTAATCAATGCACAGGTTTATGCTGAAATCTCTCATACCATCAATATAAAAGGAGGTTTGGTGATCATGAAGTAATTTGAGATTATGATGCATCTTAGCACAGAGCTTAAAAGTTAAAGACGAAGGATAATGTTACTAAACATCAGGGAGACAGGATTTTGTAATCTATTAAACCACGGTAACAAACAGATTCAGATCCCTGCTCAGTTCCTGCACAATGAAGCCACTGTGTGTTTACCCACAATGCTCTGTGGGGGGTTAATCACCAGCTCTTCCCATGATCTGAGAATAGAGGTTCAGCTCTGTCAGTCCTGGGAATCATTCTACAGTTTGAGCTCATCTAAAGGGTTGGATAATTAATCTGATGGTTCCAACAACAAAATAACCCCATTACGCACCATAATTTGTACCAAGTCCATGGGTCACCAGTGATATGTTCACACGCTACTCAGTTCTCACCTGCACACTGCATCCTGCACTTTGCACCAGCCACTGCAGCTCCTGCATATGGCCTGTAGCGGCTGCGTCGTGGACGGGTGTGGCTCCGTTCAGAGCCCTGACATTGGCCTCCAGGCCTGCTTCGTCCACCAGGAAGCGCAGGCAGGGCAGCTGGCCGCATCGTGCCGCATGGTGGACGGGTCCTGCTCCCTGGGCATCTGCGATGGAAGCCGTCAGATGCCCGGTCGTCGCCAGTTGCCTCAGACTTTCAAGATCCCCCACACGAGCAGCAGCTATGGCCCGATGGAGCACCATCTCCCAGTTTGAGGAGCATCTGACTACGGTCAGCAACACCTGTCACCCAAGTCCACCTGACTAGAGAGAAGATCCGGCGCTCACCCTGACCACACACGGAGTGTAAGCGGACACCAGGAGGACAGCCAGCTGGCAGGCAGGAGTGTGTGTGAGATGGAAGCTCAGATCAGACTCACTGAGCTGTTAAGTTAATGAAAGAAGCGCAGTGCTGGCACAAAAGCACAACTCCTAATGGTCTGTGGCCATTACACCCGAGCTGACACACAACATCATGTAAGTTCAAATTCCAAATGAACCATGAGAACCAATCACAAATACATCATCAGAATATTTATAATAAGCACCATTAAATCTTCTTGGAGATCTGGTACCAAAGCACAAATGACTAATCAGGTACTAGTTACAGTCCAGCACGGCCTACAGCGGTCATGGTTAGAGCCAAAAACAATAGGTCACCACCTATGGGGACGGAGCTATGATCTGGGGTTCTGCTGCAGTTCTAGGGCAGGTCTCGGTTCAGTAACGTTATGAACCCAAAGAATGAGATCAGCTGATACCTGAATATACTGAACCAACAGGTTATTCCATCAGTGGATTTTTTCTTCTCTGATAACACGGCCATATTCCAAGATGATCCAATACCAGGATTCATGGAGCTCAAATTGTGAGAGAGTGGTTCAGGGAGCAGGAGACATCATTTTCTCACATGGATTGGTCTCCACAGAGTCCAGACCTGAACCCCATTGAGAATCTTTGGGATGTGTTGGAGAAGGCAGTGGGTCCAAATCTTCATCATCAATACAAGATCTTGAGGGGAAAAAATATTGCAGCTCTTGACAGAAATAAATGTTGAGACATTGGAGAAGCTTGAGGAAACGATGCCGTAATCAAAGCTAAGTGCGGTCCAACCAAATATTAGTGTGACCTTGTTTTAGGCCAGTCAGTGTATGTTTGTATCTAGTTTCACTGATGTGTCAGATGCTGCCTATATAGAGGATCTGCGTCTGAGACGTCAACGTCTCCCTGCTGGTACTTATTCGATGAAGTAAACATCATTCATCTGTAAGCATGGAATTTTCCTAATCTTGAAAAAGAGATGCAGCTGTATAAAAGTTTACTTCAGCCCCATCTGTTTGGTGTTTTCACCTGTTGAGCTCTTCAAAGGGTTCTGTTGCTTATTGCGGTGGAATGACAATGATGTGACCGCACAAGCATTTGCTTGTTGGTGAAGCCTCAAGTACACAATGTAGTCAGTGAAACAGATCACAAAATCAGAATGTAAGAAGCTGACATCAAGTCAAAAAGCTGAGGTACCGCTGCCTTTTCCGTTTCCCTTCTCTTACTGGCTGGATCGGTTTTCCATACCTACTACTAATACCAGTCAATCATAACATAATGACCACTGACCGGTGAAGTGAATAACGCTGATTATCTCTTCATCACAGCACCTGTTGGGTGGAATGTATTGGGCAGCAAGTGAACATTTTAGCCTCGATGTTGATGTGTTAGAAGCATGGAAAATGAGAAAGAGTAAGGATGAGAGTGAGTTTAACAAGGGCCAAATGTGATAGCAATCAACTGGGTCAAAGCATTTCCAAAATAGCAGCTCTTGTAAGCTGTTCCCAGTATCTATCAAAAGTGGTCCAAGAAGGAATGGTGGTAAACTGGTCCACAGGGTTATGGGTGGCTAAGTCTCACATGTGGGGAGAGAAGGCTGGCTCGTGTGGTCCGATTCAACGGGTTATGGTGGTTCTGATAGAAAGGTGTCAGAATTCACAGACTGTGTAGTTGCAGACCAGTCAGGGTCCCCATGCAGACCCCCATGCAACCTCGATAGCACCAACAATGGGCAAATGAGCGTCAAAACTAGATCATCAAGCAATGGAAGAAAGTGGCCTGGTCTGATTAATCATGTGGATGGCTGGGAGAGTGTGCATCACTTCTCGCGAACACATGGTACCAGGCAATGCAACTCTTTGGACTATGTTCCTTAAGGAAACTTTGGGTCCTGCCTTTCAATATGGAAGTCACTTAGCACCTACATAAGCATTTTTGCAGATCATGTGCAGCCTTTTGTGGAAACAATATTTTCTGACAGCTGTGACCTCTTTCAGCAGGATAATGCATTCTGCCACAAAGTAAAAATGGATCAGGAATGGCTTGAGGAACACAACAAATAATTTGAGGTGCTGACTTGGCCTCCAAATTCCCCAGCTCTCAACTCAATCAGGCATCTGTGGCATGTGCTGGACAAACATGTCCGGTCCATGGAAGCCCCACCTCATACCTTACAGGAGTTAAAGGATCTGCTGCTACCAACTTGGTGCCAGATACCACGGCACTCCTTCAGGGGTTTAGTGGAGTTTAACCCTCGACAGGCCAGGGCTGTTTTGGCAGCAAAAGTGGGACCAACACAATATTAGGAAGGTGGTCATAATGTTGATTGTTGAATGCCTGATCTATGTATGTTCCCTCATTTTTCCCTGCTTGTCCTGGTCACGGAGGCTATCCAGTGCCCATCCCTGAGAAGACATCCTGGACTGACATTCACACAACTAACTGTGCGTGCTTGTTAAAAAAAAGCTAAAAACATGTTCAATACCAGAGCCTAATAGACTTAAATAGCTTTAATACAGTATGATCACAGAGGACAACAGCACACAACTAAAGCATTTTAAGAGAGTGAATAAATAAGTCAATTAAATATTGTAACAGTATCTTTAAGAGCGTAAGCATTTAAATTAAAAGTACACTTCATAGTTAGAAGAGGAACAGTCACATTTAAATAACGATCATAAGATCCTGAAATTTTAGAGACAGCTGGAAATAGGCAAGAGGTTCAGCTTGCAGTACAACAATGGCCCTAAACGCACTGCCAAATAAACAAAACAGTGGCTTAAGGATAGGACTGTGATTGTCCTTCAGTGACCAAGTCACAGTCCTGACCTAAATCTGAAGAGGGCAGTGCATTGCCAGTCACAACGAAATTGGACTGAACTGTAATTTTTGCAAGGAAGAACAGGAAAATATACCCCACTGTAGGTATGCAAAGCTTGCAGAGACAAATCCAAACAGACTGATGGATCTACTAAGTACTAAAGGGGACTGATCACTTTTCCAAATCTGTTACTTGAGCTTTTCATTTTTTAAATAAATTTTTAGAATCACTTCCTTTTTTCTCACTACTTGTATGTTGCAAAGCAAATCTGAGTAAAGTTGGATAAAGATATTTTATATTTAAGATGTTTTATTTTTTTTTTCAGGCAGTAAGACAAAACATTTCAAAGTCGTATATTCTACAGGTACTGTATCTAATCAGCCAATCATGTGGCAGCAGTGCATTACAGTGGTGCTTGAAAGTTTGTGAACTCTTTAGAATGTTTTATATGTCTGCATAAATATGACCTAAAACATCGGATTTTCACACAAGTCCTAAAAGAAGATAAAGAGAACCTAGTTAAACAAATGAGATAAAAGTATTATACTTAGTCATTTATTTATTGAGGAAAATGATCCAGTATTACATATTAGTGAATGTCAAAAAGTATGTGAACCTCTAGGATTACATTTAGCAGATGTCTTCATCCAGAGTGACTTACAACTGATACAATGTTACATCCAAGCAATTATGGGTTAAGGGTCATGGACTGAAGAGTGGCAGCTTAACCGCTAGGCTACCACAGTCCGACAAGATCTTCTTTCCTTGCGGTTCAAGTCCTGATTGATGCAGGATCCGCTTTTCAGCATACCTTCTTCCATTTCTTTCGATTAAGGGCATCTTCAGGGCTGAAGCTGACGGTTTTCATGTCCTGTGTGAGAGTGTCCATCCACCGCTTTTTGTATCTTCCCCTTTGTAGGTCTAGTCGCAAGGCCCTTCTGGACACTGACTCCTCCTCGCTACGGACAACATGGTCATACCTTCAGAGCCTTGATTCGTGCATCTTGTCCGTGATGGGTGTGACAGCCCACTTTTTCCTTAAGTTCTCATTTGTAATTTGATCCAGTTGGGTCAGACCCAGAGGTCACCTGAGCATCTTCATTTCCATGGTGTTGAAGGCCTTCTCGTGCTTGGTCCTGGCCGGCCAACATTCTGACCCATAGAGAGCTACCGGGCACGCAACCGACTTGTAGAGTTTGGCCTTCAGATACATGGGCATTCTCTTGTCAAACAGGACTCCAATGACCTGCCGCCTTTCATCCATGCCGCGTAGATCCTTTCTCTGACGTCTGGGAGAGTCTCACAGTCCGATGTGACGAGGAACCCAATGTATGACCAAGTATAATATTTTATCTCATTTGTTTAACTAGATTATCTTAACAATCAAAACCAATCCAATCAAAAGGCAGAGAGGGGGCAGCATAAAGCATCGCAGGGCACAAACAAACACAGCACCAATTATACATTATTATGTTCTATATTTAATTTTATTTATTAACTACATCTATGATATGAACAAGCTTAAACCTGCACACTCACACTGGGGCAGTTTAGAGAGACCAGAACTAATCACTGTGCCACTTTACCAAGCTTTTCTTAAATTAATTTATTTTTACTTACATTATATTGTTCAGAATTTATAGAAATAAATACAATAAGAATTAATCAGGAACAGAAAAGTGAGTGACTGACTTGAAGGAAGGAAAGTGTAATGAAAGTATATTTAAATATCACTATTAGGACATTTGGTGGGATTTCTCTGGGGTCATCCTAAAGTTCAGTCCTGTACCTTACACCACTGTTCTGACCTTCATTAACACTGCAGACTTGTCACTTCACCGTGAAGTTACACAGTTTTTTTTAAACAATTCTGAACAAACAAGAATTTAAGCCCTGAATGAAACATACTGATTCCTGTTCCCATTTAATTCTGCTCCTTTACAGCATCTTAGAAACCCTGAACTATTTATATTAAACACATGAAAGACTAAAATTTCAAGTAATCACCACCACCTTCCACTTCCTTATCAGTAACAAACAAGAAAAAAACAGTGTTTCTATTTCTTACAGCTGTTAAACAGCCGAGCCACACGGGGAGCTTTAAGGAGCTAATTAAGGCTCTCCAGTTGCTCCACAGCATCCCTGAGGTCCTGCACTGCGATGTCCACGTCTTCCCGGGACGTCCCTCTCCCAACAGTGATCCTTAAGGCGTTGATCGCTACATGGTCTGGGATTCCAGAGTTCAGGAGAATATGAGATGGACTGCAGAAAAACATGGATAAAGAAGAGAAATATAAATGCTGTAATAAAGAATTAGCATTGGTAACACTTAGAAAGTTTAAGAAGATCAAAGTGGTAACTGAACAATTCAACTTAGGAGTGAAAAAAGCAATACTTATTTAAAAGTGTTTCAATCATTTATGAAGTTTTATGGGAACCTTACAATAGAAAGAAATAAGTAAAAGTATATTGTGAGAATGAGGTGGGATTTGAACCCTGGACCTTCTGTTCCAGTCTAATCCAGTATCACTAGGCCACCACAGTCTTAAAAAAGTATTTAGTCAGCCAATGATTGTGCAAGTTCTCCTAGATGAGAGAGGTCTGTCCTTTTCATCATAGGTACACCAACTTTGAGAGACAAAATGAAAAAAAAAAATCCAAAAATCCATGAAATCACATTGTAGGATTTTGAAAAAATGTATTTGTAAATTATTGTGGAAAATAAGTATTTGGTCACCCAAAAGCAAGCAAGATTGACCTTTGGGTAGGACTCATTGCCAACAAAGGTTATGTTAAAAAATTATGAGTTGAACTTTTGTTAATGACCAAATACTCCATAATATTTTTTGTAACATAGTGTAAGTGTTTGACCTTTATAAATTAGTGAATGGCTATTAAAATAAATATTCACCTGAAAATATCCATATCTACAACTGGGCAATCAATTAAAAGTTCCAGTCATCTGGAACTGTGACAAACTTTGAAAACCCAAGTTTATTTTGCCCATACGCACAGAGAGATGAATGGTAAGAGGGAAAAAATTCCTAAGGATCTCTGTTTGGGACTTAATTATAGGAAAAAAAGCATATTGGGGTTAATTTTTAAATCTAAATTGTCTGGTTTTGCCAAGAAATCTAAAACAGGTCATCACTGGATCCAAAGAATGTCCAACAATGGTTTAGTAAACCCAAAATCAAGCTTGTGCCATGGACCATCCCAGTCCTCTGGCTCTAAACTCCACAGAAAACCTGTAGGGGGAGCTAAAGAGGAGAGTAAATTAGAGAGGACATGGACAAGGTCTTTCTTTAGGACATAATTTTTCTTACAGGAGATGAAAAGGTGTTGATTCATTGGCTAGAAATGTTGTACGAAGTAATAAATGCAGAGGTGCCAATAATAACACCCACACACATTATTAGAATGTGTTGTATTAATTATAAAGAATTTGAATGGGTTTATATCACTGCTTTATAAGGTCAAACCTAATGACTGCAATTACTGCCAAAGTACTACAATAAAGCTACAATTAACCCTGAAATCAGACAAAACTGACTTTTCTTTTACTTTTTTAACAGAAAGCACAACTTTCAACTCAACGTCCACACAAAGACAGTGAGACAAACATGTGCATGTGTGTGTGTGAGACTCACCGATCTCCACGGTCGGAGTGACAGGCTGCACCCACGCTGGCCAATAACCTCCTGCAGGTGGACAGAACCCTGCGGCCTGCAGCACAGCCAGAGTCACATTAATTATTCACCCCTGCTATTATGTTGTACAAATGGCCGAGGTCACGACCTGACCTGCTTTTACTTTTACGAGGAAGTGAGTGATGAGAAAAACCTGCACTATAAACTGTTCATCACAGTGACCAGGATTAACTTTGTTGTAAAAACTCCAATTATTATGCTACATTTTCAGACCTCTGGTCAAGATGGATGTTTTGTTGATTGTTCAAATAAAAGCAAACTCAGTAAATGAAATAAAGATAAAAGGAAACTCACAGGTAAACACAATTAAAGCTACATTTATATTTATGGTATTTATCCAGAGATACTTACAACTGATACATTGTTCCATTTGATACATTGTTACAATCCAAGCAATTGTAGGTTAAGAGCCTAACTCAACGACCCAACAGTGGCAGAGGTGGGATTTAAACCCTGAACCTTCTCATCCATAGTCCAAAACCTTAACCGCTAGGCTACCACAGTCCCAAGTAGTCGCCCAAACTAAACTAAAGCTACCAGTAAATAAATCGAATGATGACCTAAGACTTCTGAGCAGTTATATACACAATTCACAATTGTGTTTTCACAAAGAAGCACAAATAATGAAAATAGCTGTTTGTTAAACTTTTGCTGCGAATGCACAGAAACATACGACCTCAAATCAGAAAATTTGAAGCAGTATGCAAAAACAACCAAAAAAAATGCATTGGATGCTGCTTTTGAACCAAATCATGATTACAATCACCAATTTAATGATTTAAAATCACATCCTTTTGTTTTTACCTCATCATTAACCCCAAATTACCTCCACCTCAACTTTATTTGGAAAGGTTTATTTTTTATCATTTCTATTTTCCATACTGTCTCAACTTTTTCCTGATTTGGCCTTGTATATCCTATACTTATACGAGACCAAATAACCTATTGATGATGGAGAATTTCTGAAAACCGATCTTTAGTCCAGACTCTTAACCATTGCCCTGCATTGGAGTAAATTTAAATGCAGTTACGTTACCTTGTAATCCTCTTCCCAGTATGGACACGTTGCAGGTGTTGGGCAGTGTATCCGTACCAGGAAAGTGACTGTTGAAATGAAGTTTCTCTTTTCCGAACACGGCCTGGAGAGACAAAGTTTTGTCAAGAATGTCGCAAGTGTCTGTGACAGGGGTACTCCTGGTCTGGTCACATGCCACAGACCACGTCCCTGTCCCAGAGTGGGCACTGTAACTGTAAAAGCCATAAAATGACCCTTTTCCTGTGCTAGGATTGGGGAACACATCTCTGATTCCATCGTCTAGCAACTAACTGAGTCATTCTGGCAAAACGGGAGCCGTCACTAGCAAGGTCGCATATCTTAGATCCGGCGGTGTTTACAGGGGCCAAGACTAACTGAAAGGAACCCATACTATAAGGTTCATACTTAAGGTGGATAAAATAGCATAAGTATGAACCTTAGGGTAAGTTTTCCCCTTACCCAATGGAATTACCTAAGTGTGCTGCACTTTAGACAGAGTTTAACTTTTTTTTTTTTTTTTTTAACCTGCCGTGTTCAGCCACTTAGTGAACAGAATATAAATCTGAGTGCCATGTTGTGCCAGACTCTTTTGCTTTGCCAAGTGGAACATTA
>JAVSBU010351682.1:0-10056 GCA_033118015.1 Loricariichthys derbyi
TCAACTTTGTACAGAACAAAGTATTCAATGAGAATATTTCATTCATTCAGATGTAGGATGTGTTATTTTAGTGTTCCTTATTTATTTGAGCAGTATATATATTGACCTGATTATTATTATTCGGTGGTTGATGGCTGTTTGTTCGCACATCCTCAGTCATACAGAGTTGATCCCCTCCCACTGTAAACTCAGGGGGCTGATCATTATAGCTCTCTGTAGACTTTCCTCTCTCAAGCCCCTGTTTCAGAATAAAACATCCAAATCTGTGAGAGCCGCAGCAGCTTTGCTCCCTAACACTGATCATGTCCAAAGTGGCAGTGACCTGCTTTGTGTTCGCCTTAATGGGTAAGTTGCTGTACATTTCCTCCCTTGGTGCTTTAGTGGAGTTGCTGGATGGTTCTGACCGTCTCTGCTGTGTGTTTAGGGTTCGTCTGTGCCCAGTTTAAGCCCAGCGCGCCCTCGGAACTCGTCCGCAGAGGTCGAACTAAACGCATCAGCTGTGAGCTGGACTCTTCCACCAGTCTGAGCTCCACAGCTGTGCACTGGTACCGAGCTAAACCCGGACACGGTCTGCGCCGCGTCCTGAGCTTTGGAGCTGGAGCTTCAACGCCCACCAAAGAGCAGGGTTTTGACAGATTTAGTGGAGGGAAAAAAGACCAAACGCTCTCTTTGACCATTACGAAAGTAAGTGAAGAAGACGACGCCACGTATTACTGCGCTTTGTGGAGAGACGCCACCATCAGCCAGAGCCCGAGAAAGTCAGTACAAAAAACCCCAGCTCACAGACGGTCTGATACAAACCTCCCTGCAAAACAACTCCCTGTCCATAATAAAGAGGTCTTATTTGTACAGAATTCACATATGTGCCAGAGGATCCTAGTTTCATCATTTATATCCCATCCAGCTGGCCCATTAAAACCAGTCACCACACTTTACTCATTCAGTCCCATATAATAAGTGCTGAAATGTTTGTGAACTCGATTTCTGCACAAATATGACCTAAACTCTCATCAGATTTTCACATAAGCCATGAAAAGAAGCCAATTAAATAAATTACACCAAAAATATTATACTTGGTCATTTATTTATTGAGGAAAATGGTCCAATATTACATATTTGCAAGTGGCAAAAGTATATGAACCTCTGATATTGACCCCCTACATTGAAACGCTTCTGGATGCCTTGCAAAATGGCTTTTTAGGGGAGCAGAGCCCATTCCTTTGCACAAGACCGTCTTATGAGATGTCAGTGGGTCAGATGTCACATGAACTGCTTTCATATTTCATATTTCAGGACTTAGATTTGACTATTCCAGAACAGTCCTTGAATTAAGAATATTCTGTGCTATAAAATATTAATTTAATTATAGTATAATATTCTTTAACCACTATCTGGTAGAATAACTTACACTTGTTGTCTTGCCTCATGATGTTTATGTTTATGAGATACAGTTGTCCTTACATATTCATTTAAAATTTATGGGTATACGTCACGCTCCCCAAACCCACGGACTTCAAGTCCCAAGATGCACCTGAGCCGGAGCCGGGCCTGGCGCGCACTCTATCGCCGGAATTCTACATTAGAGCCACCTGGGGCTCATTATCGGCAGAGCTTAAATACACTCAGGGCGCGTCAGCCCGGCGCGAGGTATTGCCAACTAGTTTGTGCTACTGAGCGTTGTTACAGTTTACGGTTTAGTCTTCATAGTTTCAGATTGCTGCTTTGATTTATGGTTTAGTGAGTTTACGGATTACCCTTTGGCTTGTCTGCTTGTATATCTGGATTACTGTGTATCGACCTCGGACTGTGTTTACTGACTTACGATTTGTGGATTAAACCGGCGTTTTCCCTTCCCTTTACCCCACTTACGTCTCCTTCACTCCCCGACCTTACAGTATGATTCAGAATTCATAATGGCCCAGATTTAGTAAAAGAGGCTCAAACCATGATAGAACCACCACCATGTTTCACAAATCAGATACATTATTATGCTGGTTATGCAATGTTTTATATTACACAAAATAACTATTCTTGTCTGACCCATCCACAAAATGTTGTTGTAATAGGTTCTCTTTATCTACTTTTAGGACTTGTGTGAAAGTCTAATGATGTCTTAAGTCATATTTATGCAGAGATAGCCTACAGGAAAATCTAAAGGGTTCACAAACTTTTATGCACCACTGTTTACTTGGTATACATGGTTTTCTGCTTAGTCTGACTGGTGGAGAGACTACCAGGGCCAAGAAGCAGCCCCTAAACCACCCCTCAGTGCCAGGGACAAAAATAAAAATATAAATTCTCATTAGTCCTGGGGAGGTGCTAGCAGTGCTAAGCAGCACCTGGTAAACATAAAGCACCTGAAACAAGCTGTCAAAGCCTCCAAGGAGATAAAAATCAAAATATGTACATAGTTCAAAGTTTGAAAGAGTCAAAAAGAAGAAGCTTTAGAGGGTTTGGCTCTCTGTTGGCAGGACTTGTTGGGATTGCAGAATTGACTGCTGAGATACATGGGGTCATTTAAGGTGATGCAATGTGGTAACCCTTGTAATTTGTGCCCTCAGTCTTGTATTCTGCCTTAAACCATGCCTTAAAGAGTTGGTACCCTTCTCAATCATCTTTCTCCTGTGCTTGGTTACTGATATTCACAGCCAAGTGCCATGTATTCTACTGTCCAATGTCTAACTCTGTGATTGGTGTTGAATGATGCTGTTACCTTCGGTTACGACTCATCACTGATGGAGTTCATGATGGTTAACATATCATCCAGCATGAAGCCGAAAGATGCACTGTTGAAATTATTTGTGAGTTTTCATCAGCTGATTACAGACTACATTTCCTGAGAGACTTCTCATTGTAGCTGGAACAGTTTGATGCGAGTAGATGTTATGTGAACTCTACAAAGAGTAAACTCACATAAGGCTGCTGAAATCAAACCTGGCCAAGTGCTCTGAGAATTTGGAAACCAATTGTCAGAGGTTCTCATCTTCAGAATCTCCCCCAGCTTACCCTAGTTTTGATTCAGAAGATATCATCAGTGTCCTGCTTCAGTAACTACTGTCAAGTAGTCTGGGACTGTGGCGGCTTAGTGGTTAAGGTACTGGACATTGGGCCAAAATTTAAATCTCACTTCTACCAGACTGCTATCTTGAGCAAGGCCCTTAATTCACAATTACTTTGAACTGTTTCAGTTGTCAGTTGCTTTTCTCAGGCTTAGTTTTGTTGGTCCCATTTATTGAATTAATTTTGTAACCATAACGAGTGGAGCTCCTCCTGAAAGCAGTCTCCCTCATGGGGTCTAAAGACGGACGCGCTGCGGTTAGTGGGCTCTTATTGCCATCTAGCGGCGTGGCGCTGATGCATGTCTAATAGGGATCAGCTGTATTGGAGCATTTATAAGGCAGGAGCAGATGTTGGAGCTTTGAGCTGGCATCATGGCGTTTATATTCCTGCTTGAGAGGGATTGCATGCAGACCTGGCTTTTGCCTATGGTGTGGCATACGGCAGCAAGGCTAGAAGGCGCACTAATCTCATGCTAATGTTCTTTGTATTTCAGCTGCTGTTTCCAGGGACCGAGGCACGTCCCAGCTTGCTTACCCAGAGGGAGATAGGGCCAAAGGTACCACCTGCCCTTAGTAGAGGGTAGGTGGCATACGGGCTGAAGCCCGGAGGTAAAATTAGGACTTGTAGACAGAGAAGAGAAAGGGGATTCCCTTTGGTGTTGTAAGCCCACTCCCCCCAGGGAACACCCTGGATCCACTGTTTGGTTGTGTGTGCCCCACATAAAAAGGCTGCAACAGTGGGGACCTATAGGATTGTGTGTGCCAGTAGGCCTGGGGCCTTGTCCTGGAACCAGTCCTTATCCTCTCTTCGGGTTGTTCGGCAGGGCCCACCGATGACCAATGGCTCTGTCCTCGAAGTCCAGTGCACCCTAGCTTCCGCCAATCCCGGGGATCAGCTGGCATGGCTGTTTTGGTTTGGTTTTCCTTGGTTCTTATGTTTTGTCAATAAATACTTGTTAATTTTATGCTGTCCTGCGATTGGGTCTTTATTTAGATGTAAATCCCCCATTCATGACAGTAACAGGGATGTCTTTTTGGCAGACATAATTTTGAGTTTGGTCTTTTGGTACTTCCCTGTTTCTTTCCTGGCTCCTCCATATAGCTTTCATATTAAGAAATCTAATGAAGAGAGCTGGAATTTAGCCCAGTACTCAGATTTCAGTTGTGTGCAGAGTGGTTGAATGGTGAATCAAACATAGTTACCAGTGTTGCTTTTTCTTAGAGACTTTGCTTCTTTTGGGTTTCTTTAGACAGACTTGGTTACTTGTTTCTCTCATGTTATCTGCTAACCCTGTAATTAAATACAACGCTAGCCAAATGTTCAAAAGGTAGACTTTGAAATAGAGTATACCATAAAATTAATAATGTAATTGTTTAAAAGTTTGAAGTTTATGTCTTGTCTGTGTGTGAGATTACTGACTCATTGCAAAGTAGAAATTGGATTATTGTCTGAGTCATGTAGACCTGACGTTTTCCCATTACCTGATTATTCAAGTGCATGTAAACAAATTGATCAGATTACTTACAAAATCTGATTTTTTGAAGTCATCAGCCTATCCTTCATACTTACTTTCACCTGAGACCATGTCAAGTACAGTAATGTTCATCTAATCAAACTTCCTAAAAGAAAATGTTTTAAGGTAAAATACTGTTGAGTGCCCAGCCAGTCATGGCAATGGAATGGAAACGCAACTCCTAATCCAATAGACCTCTCTGTGTGAGAGGCATTGAACCATAGTGGTTAGTCGGTCGAGCACTGGTTTAAAGTGCTGAGTCTTTCTGGTTTGATCTGCCTGTGGTGAAGTGAAGTATTGGCGTTACTAGCAGTAATGTTAAGTCTAGCTTGTTGTGAACTATTAAATGCCACCTGTGTGTTCCTGTCACCGTTTTTTTTTTTATGTTCATGTGGGTTACTGGCAACCGTTGAAAAATGTGACGTGCTCTGGGCTCAGTAGTTAATCTAGTGGATTATCTCGATGCCATCAGGGGCAGGTATCAAGTACTCACGTAATTAAAAAAGAAGTGTCAGTGTTCCTTTCATTTTAAGAAAACAGAACCTCTGCAAAATTATATATGACATATTTCTATAACCTGTTAATAAGTCAAATTAATTCTGAGAAAAAAAAACTACAAAAACATCAATAATCAATCACCTAAAAAAGTGCTCAACTTTTTCATGCATCAAACTTTAGGGTAGTATTTTTAAAGAATATGTTTACAAAATGTGTACATATAAAATGTGCAGAAATACAAATTGTTTGTTCTTTGTATTGAATATTGTCATTTGACCTAAGGTGCCCAAACAAAATAAAATAGTTTCACAACGAACAAAATATGCCTTTTCATTATTGTATTAACTCTGAGTATAAAGAAAACATCTGGCAACATGCCACTGTATGTGGGTTAGACCAAAACAGACTTAAAAATTAGGTTGCTGGGTTTATTTACTCTCGGCCTTCAGACACCACATGCTAAAATCCAGCTAAAATTTTGATGTAGTTTATTTCTTTATACTATTAAAATGAAATGTTACAGATTCATCATGAAGGAGCCAGTTAAACTATTCCATATCTATAACATTGAATTCTGAATGTTTGGCACTTTTTGCTATTGAGTGTCACACTGTGGACAACGAGAAGGTCTTCAGCTCAGGCACCAGACTTTACGTAACAGGTAAGAAAAAAATCTAAACACAATGTCTCTGTCACATATGATGTAGCTGTATTTATTTACATAGCCATGACCACAATTTATTCATGACCACAGTTTCTTTCACCTTTTTTAAAATTAAATCTTTAAATGAATACACTTTTATCATTACATGATACTTTGGTAAATCAGTTAGTTATACAGTAAATGCAAAGACGAACAGTTTTTTTTATTTTACTCTTGCAAAGTTTACTGTAAGTTTATATCAATAGTTCTGAGCTACAGTAAGCTAAGAGAATTATTGGCACACTTTTTCTAATGGATAAAAAAATTTTAATAATAAGTTTCACTTAATTTATTTAATGAAAAATTTGAAACTTGTGTTTGTATATGCTAGCCATAAAGTCAAAGTCAAAGCAATTTTCACAATGAAGCATTGTCTCAAAGCAGCTTTACAACTTATATGTTATTCCCAATTTGACCAACAGTGGCAAGGAAAATCTCCCTAAATGTTAATAGGAAGAAACCTTGGGAGGACCAAGACCTCATATATTTTATATACTATAGAATTTGATTTGTGAGCAAACAATGACTTTTTCAGAACTAATTTAATTTGTTCATGTTTAGTTACAATTAGTAAAATATTAATTGGTCATTTTAAAACATTAAAAGTAAAGAATTTCAGAAAGTTATGTAAGTATGTAGTACAACTGATCAACCTATCTACAACCTCAAACCAGAAAAAGTTGGGATAGTATGTAAAATGCTAAATTAAATTACAAAAATATATGTCTTACATTTACTTTGAGTACTTGAGTATAAACCCAAGATATTTCAAGTTTTTTTTCTGATCATATTAATTTTATTTGTTAATAAACATCCTAAAAATCCATTCCTGTATTTCAGACCTGCACCATGCATTTACCACTTGTCTCATTCTTCCTGCAATCACATCTTAAAGTGTGTCAGAATATGAAGTCATCATTGTTGAATTTTTCATTTCAAAATTCTCCACAAAATCTGTTAGGGACAGACCAGTCCAGTAGCTGTAACCTCTTCTTTTACAGCCATGTGTGCAGCATGTGGTTTTGGATTGTTGAAAAATGCATGGACGTCCGTAGAAAAGATTTTGTCTTGAAGGCAGCATGTGTTGCTCTAAAATCACAGTTTTGGCTCATTATTTTTAAATATTTAAATAATTTTTTCATTCATTAACAAACTGGAGATTCTCTGCTCATTTTTGGTCCTCAAAGTTTCAGCCTTTTTTGGATACTGATTTTATACCAAATCATGATTATAATTATCTGTTAAAAATCACATACTTGTTTAGTTTTTATTTCATTACTAGCCCTAAATGCATGGTGCAGGTCTGAAATACAGGAATGGATTTTTATAAAGAAATTAAATTATGTTGACCAGACAAAACATTTAATGTCTTGTGTTCATACTGTCTGCAATGTAATAAAGTCAAAGTAAATGTAAGAACCCAGGGATTGTTATATTTTTTGAAACATTTTCTGAAATTGTGAAACGTCACAAAAGATACTTAAAACCACAAGTCAAAATTATATCTGGAAACCAAGAATTATAGCTGGACACCCAGAAACTGCATCCTATAACATATCCTTCCCGCTTCTGAGAATGGTTTCCATTAGAATGTGAAACATCACTTTGTGGTCAGGCACTGATGTTGCCTTTCCATAGCTCAGTGTATCATGGCTTACTGGAAATTTGCTAAGTTCTCTCTCTATATAAGTTCTTTGTAGACTTTGTTTACAGAAAGACAGAAAGTTTCTGAATGGACATGTTGGGGAGCTGTAATAAAAATCTATTAAAATGCCATACTGAGAGCCACTGAAGTTTTCAGTATAAGCCATTCAGTTGCTAGTGTTTTTCTATGGAGATTCTATGCTAGTATTCTTCATATTATGAATATAGCAGTTAGTGTGACTGCACAACACAACACACTGTTGGCCATATAATGTATAGATTCTTATGCTAGTTTTTAATTTTTTAAATGATGCATATATAAATTCTTGCATAATAATTTATTGGACAACCATTCATTGTATCTGTCTGTCTGTCTGTCTGTCTGTCTATTGTGTGGTTATTTGTGAATACATGTTTGTTCTCTTAACAGACAGAGATAAGTTGGGGCCTAAATTGTTGGCATATCCAGTATCCAGAAAACAAGCTAATGGAAAACGTGTCCTGACTTGCCAAGCACGTGGTATGTTTCCAGACATTGTGAGTTTCACATGGGAGGTGAAAGACAAGGATGGAGCACCAGTGGCACAGTCAGAGGAAGATGATGTGCTGGAGCAGAAAGATGAGGGTCAAGAGAGCATAATAACTAGCATGCTAATCACAAACCAACAGAGTGTGGAGAAGAATAAATACACTTGCATGGTGCAATTTGAAGGTGCAAATCAAAGGGCTGACATTCCGTTATCCCCAGGTAATGCACTGAACTTGCAACCTGATCACATTTTATTATAAGGTGCTTAATGGAGAAAGATTGGTTCATGAATTTTAATGTACTACCTATAAACAATTTATAACATTATTGTTGATTATCTTTAGACAAGGAGGAACCTGCGGTTAAGCCAAACCCCAACCCTGGTAAAAACTGTCCAACTCCAAAAGTAAAGGAAGACCAAGGAGAAGAAAAAGAAACAGAAGAGAAAAAGATTATTTATGGTAAAGAAAAGGAAAGAGATGGGAGCCATGCAATAACATGCTATTTTAATATATTGAGTGTTAGTCAAAATATGTAGGGTGTCACTATTTTCCATTAAAAATAGCATTACATTTCAGTGGGTTAATATGATGCAAACATGTTTTATTTCTCTTTTGCAGGTTCAACTGAGATCAGCCGCAGTGCATATATGTTCAGTTTAACGTATGTGAGTCTGGTGGTGAAAAATGTGCTGTATTTTGGCACCGTCACCATCTTATTATACAAGAGAAGAGCTGCAAACAAGGAGATACTGAGCACCTAAGCTCGCTGATCAGTGTGTCAGGCAAACAACACAATTCAACAAACCAAGGGATTCTTAAACACACAAATATCACATACATTTATTCACATTTTTCTCTAAGAAGTGGCTCACTTGCAGTTGATACAATTATTATTAAGGGATTTTTTTTTTCAAAACAAATAATTGGTTCTCATCTTTAGGAATCAGCGGCTTTATACCTTTTAAAGTTCTATTTTACAGTTGATATAAAGACACTTTAAGAAGAACAAAGGCAAACAATTTGTATACAGAGCTCGCTTTGAATAAAGTGGTTGTTTTCTGTATCAGGATGTTCCTATGTGCATTTAATAATTCAATAAAAACGACTTAAATATTATGTTTATGTGCTTTAGTATGAACATAGATTAACCTCTGATTGTGAGGATGGAAACTGCTGTGGAAAGTGCGGTGGGTTTTTCATGAAATGCAGCTGAGTGTATTTGCTGGAAATAACACACATGCAGCAGCTTCACCACAGCTTGCTGAACTGATAAGCTATTAACTGCTGCAGCATGTGTGTGAATCTTATTTGTAGTGCCTTTAAACAAAGCATTAGATATGACAGAAACAACATTTACATTTTTCCCCTCATACATGCATTAATTTTGCCTCAGAACACCATTATACATTATATATGATGGATATTCAGTGAGTGTTAATGTTTAATAAATACTATAACATATTAAATTGTTTAATGTAAATACAATCCATTTGCTCTATTATGCATTGTAGTATATGGCTAGTTAGGGTGGTATTGGCTCAGCAGTTAAGATATTTTATTATTGGATGGTGGGTTGAGGGTTAAAGTCTCAGCATTATCAAGTTGCTAATCTCGGGTCCTTCAGCCTTCAGTTGCTTGGAATGTATCCTGTCTCAATTATTTGTCATTTTGGATAAAAACGTCTGTTAAAAGCATTAATTTAAATTGTTACTATGTTTAAAAATGTTGTGTATAGAAAATGTTTCCACTGAAATTATAAGATGTTTTCAAGATATTATTATTATTATTATTATTATTATTATTATTATTATTATTATTATTATTATTATCATTATTATTATTATATTTATTGTTGCATTGATGGAAAGCACTTTAGTTCAGGTATGACTGTTGTAAAGTACTATATAAATAAAGTTTTAATTGAACTGAATTGAATCATTCTGTCATGACCCGGAGCATTTGAACACAAAAGACCCATATGCAGGATAGTGGGATAACAGAAAAGGTGCTTTAATAAAAGAACAAATGTAAAACCAGACCAAAACACAAAACAGCCAAAACCCGACTGACCCCCAGGAACCGGTGCGAACCGGGATGCGTGAGGCAG